>MU832282.1:0-79889 GCA_029204225.1 Diphasiastrum complanatum | reverse complement strand
CTACCGCATTATTGACATGTATATTTTGCTATACTGAATCTGATAACAGCTCTTTTGTTTGCATTCAGATTTGTGTCAATATTGCTATGCTTATTTTCATTCTATCTGACTTCCTTGTTGCTCAATTTGGTAATCTGTTCTTAGCGAGTTATTATTAGTCTAGTTGTTGACGACGAATATTTAGTCTTGCCTTTCGTGAATCATTCGCGACTGATTATCAGTCAAGCTCAGTCTAGCTCTTTGCGAATCATTCGCGAAAAATAATTTGTCTAGCTGTTTGCGACAAATTATTCTTCTGGTGTTTTATTAATGTTTGGCTACGTAATCAGAACGATTGTGATTTCTATCACTAATATTCTGTTCGTTTCTGATAGGCATAGTCATGTTTAGGGAAAGAGTAATATAGCTCATTCCGCTACGCACGAACACTTTCTGTTCAAGTTCATTTCTCGTTCAAGTTTTGAGTTCAGAGAGTATCCTTATCAATCGATACTTGGATCTCTCATGTACGCAATGGTTTGTACAAGACCAGATATCTCTTTTGCAGTAAGCTCACTCAGCCAATATATGGCTAATCTTGGCATTGCCCATTGGAAGGCTCTCATAAAAGTCATGAGGTGTATCGAGCTACCATGGACTAGTGCATCTGCTATGGAGATGTCAGCAACGACAATCTTCATCAGCTCAGTGGATATTCTGATGCAGAGCTGGGGAGGTAATGTAGACAATCGTAGATTTACATTCTTCTTCAACGATGGTCCTATCTCATGGATCAGTCGTAAGCAAACCTCTATCGCACTTTCCTCTACAGAAGTTGAATACATTGCTGTTTTTCAATCTTTTAAGGAAGCATTTTGGTTGAGAAATTTATTGTCAGACATTAATTTGTATCAAGACAACCCTGCAATTTTATTCCGTGATAATCAGAGTGCTATTGCCTTATCGACCAACCCTAGATTTCACTCTACGAGTAAGCACATTGAAATCAGATATCATTACATCAGGGTCAAGGTTCTCAACAAGGAGGTGAGCTTAACGTACTGTAGAACGTAGGACATGGTTGCAGATATATTCACAAAAGCATTAAGTGTTAATGCACACAACAAATTTTGTGCATTGCTTAGTCTGAAGATCAAGGCATTCATGGATCCAGATTAAGGGGGGGTGTACTCTCCTAAATCCCATTTTAATCTGCCTCCATTCACGCTGTATTTTTACTCACGTTGTCGCACAGTCTACATATTTACTTTTAAAATAAGATAGACGAATAAAATAGCGACTGTCTGCATAATCACAAGTAAACTCTCACAGGCAAAGATAAGGCAAAAAATACGACACTATATTTTTACATGTGTTTTGTGATAGGTGAAAAAGACGACATTGCCTTACAAAATGCCAAAGGTGCCCTAGAAAAAGTGAAGGCACCCTGTAAATCAAATCCTAAGGCATTAAGTCAAAGTGATTTTTCGCATTTTCACCAACGTTCATTTCAGCAAAGGCTGACGTCACGTCCTTTTCATGCTCATCCCATGCAACTGTGCTAACAGACTTGACAACGACAGCAGCCACCCCACGATCTCCTACAGACAACACATCCACTTTGTACTTTCTTCATTTGCACAGTTGTAACATTGTGTAAATATATAGAATACCATTTGCATATTCAGATAATCAAGAGATGAAAGTGTGTGTAAAATAATAGCATCAGAAGCTTATTAGAGATAGACAAAGTAGATGTCCTGCGTATTGATTCTTTATTGTCAGTAATAGGTTCATTCATGTTATAGATTGAATTAGCTTTGTAGAGCACATGGTTTTGTCCGCTATTGTCTTGTGCTCTACTGCATTATTGACATGTATATTTTTGCTATACTTAATCTGATAACAACTGCGTTCAGATTTGTGTCAATATTGCTATGCTTATTTTCATTCTGTCTGACTTTCTTGTTGCTCAATCTGGTAATCTATTCTTAGCGAGTTATTATTAGTCTAGTTGTTGATGACTAATATTTAGTCTTGCCTTTCGTGAATCATTCGCGACTGATTATCAGGCGAGCTTAGTCTAGCTCTTCGCGAATCATTCGTGACAAATAATTTGTCTAGTTGTTTCACGACAAATTATTCTTCTAGTGTTTTATTAATGTTTTGCTACGTAATCAGATTAACGATCGTGATTTCTATCACTAACGTTTTGTTCGTTTCTGATAGGCGTAGTCATGCTTAGGGAAAGAGTAATATAGCTCATTCCACTGCGCACGAACACTTTCTATTCGAGTTCGTTTCTCGTTCGAGTTTCGAGTTCGCTTCTTTTTTGTGTTCGTTTTCTTTTCGAGCTATTTTCGTTTCTCACAGTGTCACCCTCTTCTCCAACATACCATTCTAGATGTGCTAAGTGTCACTTAATATGAGCCTTGAGAAGTCAAAATTATTTAGACTCACCCTTGATACCAAAAGTAGTTTAATGTATTGCAATCATCTACTAACTGATAAGTCTTAATTTGGCTTGTGTTGCAAGCCTTTTGGCAAGTATAATTTACCAAAACTCATCCTATCTACCAAAACTATTTGAGAAGTTCGTTTGTCACATTCATCTTGATCACATGAAGAGCTTTCTTTGCCCTCCTATCATACCTCAATTGTTCTTGAGGTGCTTGAGGTCTCTCCTCCACACTTACAACAAATCCATCAAATCATTTATTTCAAATAAGAAGTCCATCCTCACCTTTCAAGTTGAATAATTGCTTGAGCATTAGACACAAAATGGACAAATAAAGGGCCCTATAAGAAATGACATGTAGGAGGGAGACAAATAAATGAAAGTAATCAAAATAAAATTTTTATAGCTTGTATATGCATCTGCCCGCACTATTTTCAATGCAAACCATTAGAAACTACCTCATATCAAAAATAATTTATGCTTAACCATAGTTCACCACAATTCAAACGTCAAAATGCTTCCCTCCCATATTTTGGAACATTTTGAAAAACAACATTTACAGACTGTAAATGTGAAAATTTTAAAAAAATCAGCACTACTTCAAAGATGAAACATTTGCTTGCCGCCATCTCCAAAGATGAAACGTTTGCTTGTCACCATCTCCATCTCTAAAGAAGAACGTTTGTTTGACAAAATTTCTAAATATGGCGAGTCCATATATTCAGATTTGTTTTTCACTATATTGGATCTTATTTTACTTCTTGAGAATTATATTTTATTGTTATCGTACTATTTTTTTTTTCTCTCTAACATCTAAGCTTTATCATCTTCATGTGGATCTTCCTGAAGAGTATGGTTTGCTTAGGACAAGGAATGCAAAAGAATCAAAATTGTCAGATTCTGAGATGATCTCTTTTAGGGAAGAAAAACCAAAGCATTTGGATTTACGGTCATTGGGAACATTATCTCATTAAAACATCATGATACGCAATTGATAATTTATATGTGCCATGGAAAAAGTGGTCATTTAGGTTATTGTGAGACCTTGAAAACATACGGTAATGCATATTTAATACAAAGATTATATTTTCTAGGAGAAAAATTGAAGCAAATATCAAGGGAGTATCATGATAACAGATGAACTTGAAGAATTGTTTGGATGAAAATGAAGTCCTAAAAAAATGTACTAAAAGGTTACGTATCTCATATTTGTCTCTAGTTAAAGATATAAACTTGTTGAATAAGAAGACAAAAGGTAATAAAAGAAGACGATTGCCAACAAAGGATATTTGTGATCTTGCATCAAGAGGTGATTATTGAAAAAGAAGGATCTGTGCATCCAAGTAGCTATTACCATTACTATTTGTCCTTAATGTTTCGCTTTCATACAATGCCACAATTTATGTCAAATATCTATTTGTCTCCATTTCCTAAGAGAAGTTTTAGCATTTTGTTTTATAAAATAAATAGAGTGTTTGCACAAATTTTCTAACCAACCTTCTTCTAATAATGATATTTGTTGTGCGGATTGGTTGCTCAAGGCCATTTCATAGATGCCAATTCCATTGGGAATTCATTAGGTTCCTTTTGGAATTCTAAGTCAAGAAAATCAATGTTGAGCACAAGTCGAATGAGTAAAATAAAAGCTACTATGACAAGGAACATTATGAACGAGGTTGGAGAAATTATGGACAACACTTCAAGGCGCATGCGATTTTTCTAGTATTAGTAAAGAAGCATATTCTACTATATTCAAAATGATAAAAAAAAAAACATTTGTACTATCAAGTATCAAGAATTTTTCGATTCCACGACCGTTTCATTTGAACATAAAAAAAAAAATGGTAGACAAAGGCATGCAAAAGATAGTGCATATTCCATTTCATGTCAATGAAGCATATTGCTCAAAGGAAGGATCTTTACAATATGACAATTCAAACAATTTGTTTATTGAAATTAATCAGTTATTGATATTCTTAGTAGATCTTACAACATTAAGAATGAGAAGGTAAATGGTAAGTTGATAGTGGTTCTAAAGTTGAATGAATCAGATATTATTGAAGAAAAGAAAATGGACATAGTTGGTCTAACAATCATGAATCGAGCACTCAAATGTAGAATTTTAACTTCAGTCACTCAATCAAAGAATGACATTTGTGGTTGGCAAATCACATGGATAGAGATCAACTAAGTGTTCCTAGAATTGGCAATATCAAAAATTTTAACTTCAGTCACTCAATCAAAGAATGACATTTGTGGTTGGCAAATCACATGGATGGAGATCAACTAAGTGTTCCTAGAATTGGCAATATCAAAATAGAGTGGCATTAGCTAGAGATTTAAAGACCTTCAAATGTATGTTTAATGTTTCTCATAATGCTAACTCAAAGCACCTTTGTTTGTACTACATGAAGAGAATAAAGGACATTTCAAATAATCAAAGAGTAGAATCACTACTCTGATACCATGTTGGGATTCAGTGCTATACTCGTTGCAACAGGGAGAAGCTAGCCGAGAACAGGTGGATTCTTTGGTGCATGCAACTGCGTATATCGGATTCAGACTGACTTCGACAAAGCTTGCCCTACTTGATCACAGCCTCGAAGTCACTCGATCGACACAATCGATTCCATAGCCATGCACACATTATTTTAGACTTAGCTTTGTGGAAGTGTATTAGATGCGAAATCTAGAGTGACAAATTGTCATATGCTATCAGTCATACAAAAAAGCCTTATCTAAGAATAAGCTTATCTGTGTGCAACAAACGATCCGAACATGAATAAAATGAGCATTCAAGATGATATACATGTCCTAGATTACTAGAACATTGATCATTTAGTTGTGAAGAAAATATAGTCTGAATGCAGACAAAGTCGTGTTCTTCCTTAATCAGTACTTTGTAATAACAGAGAGAAAGAACAAAACAATTGCACTCTAAATACTTGATTGATCGACAATTGAGCTAATTCAATGTCTGTGGAGCTTAATAGAGCAACTGATAAGTCGCTAGGGTATATGTACACATGGCTAACTAATTAAAGTAATAGTTAATATGTACTTTATAATTAGGATTAAGGCACTACATGCTATTGGCAATCACCTTCGAATAATATTTGATTCTGTTTAGTCATGATGAAGGTATTGATGAGTCACCAATTGTTCGAGTTGACTTTTGGAGTTAATATTGACATATGAGCAATTAATGAAGGCAAATTGTCAACGTCAAGTGTCCGACAATTAGTCGGTGTCGTTTGAGTAGATGTGATCGACGAATAGTCGGGGTAGGCCGAATAGTCGGTGTCGGTTGAGTCGTCATGACACTGCCATCTATTCCTTTGTATTTCTGCATATTATCAGAAAACAAGTGTATTTCTATAGAGTATGTGACTGTACAAGTATTTACAACAACTAGTGAATGGATCTAGATTAGCAGAGAGATAGGGATGGAGAGGATAGAAATTGAACAGGATCAAGAGGGAGAACACAAGCCCAAGGACACCACAACAAAATAGAGTGGCCGAGAGGAAGAATAGAATCTTATGTGAAGGTGCTAAAGCCATGAGGTTAAGTGCAAATCTTCCTAAATCCTTTTGGATCAAGCTTTGTTGTGTGCTAATTTTCTATGCAATAGATGACCGAGTGTGGTATTGGATGGAAAAACCCCCTTTTGAAGTCTTGTTTGGTAAGAGCCCGAATGTCAAGTTTTTTAAAACTTTTGGATGCATTTGCTATATCAACATTACTCTTGATGATAGGACAAAGGAGGATTTGTCTTCAAATAAAGGTATATTTGTTGGTTATAATGAGGTGAGCAAGGCTTACAAAGTTTTTATTCCTTCAACTAAGAAGTGGTCAATGGAAGAGATGTCATTTTTTATGAAGGAAACTTTCCAAACGTTTCTTCAAGTGGTGGTTGTGGACATTGGATCTAGCATTCTTGATGTTGATGACATTGATGATACTTTGGATGTTGATGTTGAAGAGCCTACTTCAAATCAAAGGCCAAGGAGGACATCAAGGCAAAGGCAACAACCTTGGAGGCACTTATGATGAAAAGGGTAAGCAACTTGTTTGTGGTACAAACTATGATTTCCTAACCTCTTTTGATGACCCTACATGTGTAGATGAAGCAAGGCAAAACGAGGAGTGGATCCAAGCAATGGATCTTGAGTATCAAGCTCTTATGAAGAATGACACATGGATCAATCAACAAGTGCAAGGCAAGGTTGGTGGAAAAAGGATATGCTCAAGAGTATGGAATTGACTATGATGAGACCTTTGCACCCGTGGCAAAGATGGTAAGCATTCGGGTCATCATATCTCTTGCAACACTTTTTGGATGGGATCTATGGCAATTGGATATCAATGAGGAGGAGGTGTTTATGGAGCAACCTGAGGGCTAGATTTCACATGACAAGCCAATCATGTGTGTTTTCTACAAAAGAGTTTGTATGGACTTAACCAAGCACCAAGGAGTTGGTATGCTAAGCTTAATATCTTTCTACTTTCTCAAAATTTCATAATGAGTGAGTATGATCATTCACTTTACTATAGAGTTGTTGGGAGTGATGTTACCATTCTTCCAACCTATGTAGATGATATTATTTTGAGTGGAGGCAATAATCAAGATATTGATGATATCAAGATTGTGCTCAAAAAGGAATTCTATCTAAATCTATGCTAAAACTAGTTGAAGAGGGAGTGTGAAGAATTCAACTACTTTAGTTGATTTATTTTGGCAATTTTGAGGCCAACATGAAATTTCAACTTAGAGATAGATTTATATTTGTCAATAAAGGCCTAAATAGTGTTTATACTATTTTTGCAAGAGACTAATGGATGAGGTCGGATCTGGACCCATTTGGATCCATTCTAATTGGCTAGCTTTGTATCCATTCTAATTTGGATCCATTCTAATTGAAGTACCAAGAAGTTACAATTTAGGAAAAGTTTAGGGCAATTGGCCAAATGAAATTTTAGCAGCTATAAATATCAATAGCACTGTGGGTCTCATTTTATGTGGAGAATTTATCTCTTTTGATTCTATGTCCATCTCATGTGTATTTCTCAAGATATCTTGATTTCTAGTGTGTAGAATGTCATTTTTGTTGATCTTGCATCCACACGTGCGAAGGATAGTAGGCTACTATTGTTGTGTGGATAGGAACAATACCTTATTGTATCTTAGTGCTTATGATTAGATCTTAGTGATTCATTCAATTATAGCATGTGTAAATTAATGATTTCTGTCTTGTAGCCAAATCTAGATGTGCACCCAAATTAGGCCAACATCTTGTTGATCCATTAAGTGCATTTTGGATCTGATTCTTTCACACAAAGTGTATGGGGAGCAGATCACATAACACATTACATGGTAAGATTATTCTAAAAAAATGTGCTACTCGTTTATATTTTTCTGTTACTAATCTACATTTTGGTGATAGTAATTTACATTCTTACATTATGTTGAATGCAACACATATTAAGGCATCATGCATCATTGTTTGCAAGAAATTATGGAAGTCTCAGCATATCATCATCAGAAGGACTATAGATATCTTATTGGCAAGCAAGAGCAACATTCCACAAGAGCACACAACATGGTGGAACCATCACAAAGAATAGCTACATTTTACAACTTTCTAAAGGGTTTTACAGAAGAGTGCAAATACGTCATAATACAAAATCGAAAAAAAATACAAATTTTTTTGAGAAGCATGTAAATTTATATAGGCGCTAGTAGACAATAGACACAAAAAGTAGTTCTGTATTTCAAAATGTAATATAATACAATTACATTGATCTCTATATCTAGACTCTACTCCATTTTGGATGCTTTTCCCAACGAAAGTTGCAGCTTAGACTTATGGAGTAACTTTCTTCTATGGGTTGAGTAGATGGTAGTTCTCACACTTATTGAGATCAATGCACTCTTGTAAAATTATGGCCTCCAAGAAAATGAGAAAGTGCCTTAGTTGCCATTATCATTGTTTCTCCATGGCTAAAAGCATGGTTTGGTGGTACAACATGGACTTTCAAGGACACTACTTTTTTTGAGTAGAAATGCACTTTTGTATTATTATACACTATTATAAACTAATACATTTGACTTGCAATAAGAACTATACTCGGAAGTATGTCATGTAACATATTGTTAGAAACTGCTCATCAAAGCGCTTTCTAATGCACCAAACTCTACTGAAATTGGATTTACCACTAAAAAGTTATATCATTTTTAATGTGGACTCAAAAAATTATGATTAATAAAATCCCATACTTTTGACTTGCCATAAATTTTTAATCGTAGCTCGGAAGTATGCCATGTAACATATCATTGAAAAGCGCTCATCAAGCGCTTTCTAACACACCAAACTCCGCTGAAATTGGACTTACCACTATAAAGTTATGTCATTTTTAATGTGGACTCAAAACAATTATGAGTAATAAAATCCCAAAGTGAAATGTACTACAAAAGGTACAATGAAAAATGGGTTCTTTTTTTGTACCACCAAACCATGCTTTTAGCCCCATGTGGATGAACCTTTGAATGGACGACACATCTCATGATTTTTGAATGAGTTCAAATAATTGTCGAGTGCATGATCTCTCACGAATTCACTAGAAAAGATTATATGTCCACCACGATGAATGGAAAACTCATCAAGATAGACTATTTCTTGTCATAAAGTGAAAAAGTATTAGTGACCTATAAAGAACACATGGTCTAGATTTATATTAGTGAGTAAAAAACTACTACAACACATAGGACAATATAATTACACATTCTACTTTGTCCTCCTCGATAGCTTTTTCATGGTCAATGTTATGACCTCTTCTTGACATCAATGAAGATGGAGCATATATAGTTGAATTTGGAAAACAAAGCTGCTTCTTAAATCTTACAAACTCTTCCTCAAAAGGTAGATTTGCTTCATCCTCCTACATCTTCTCAATAACCATCTTCAAGCAATTCCTTCCAGAAACAAATACATCATTAATCATATCATCTACACTGGGTACAAGATCATCCACTTCATAGTCAATAAGATCACATAATCAAGATTGCTGGAAAGAATGCAAAGAGTCTCTACCTCTATGAAATTAAAGAGACCTAATACATCAGGTAAGGTCAAATAAAATACATTTTTCATATTAAAAGTAGGAAGGGTAAAGAGACTGATCTTAGAATCAGATTCGAGAAAAGTAGCAAGTCGTGAACCAAAAAATAATGCTCTATTCAGAGTCGGATCGAAATATGCACAATCATCATTATTAACATCTGAATCCCTGAGATAGAAGTCTAAATCCATAGGCTTGGACTTTCTAGATGGAACTCAATAGAAAAACCAGTCTCAAAGGTAGAAGGGAAAGCTTTTTGACAATCAAAAGAGGAAGCGTTCTAACAATTAGAAGGGGAAGCTTTCTGATAATCATAAAAAATATTCAAAAGAAGATAAAAAAACAAAATCAATTTGAAATTCCAAAAACCTACACTTCTTATTATGTAACTAGCACGAATCGACAGCCTTGAAATCATCATGCAATTTGGTGTATATTCTATCAAGTTTTGATTTGTATTTTTTCTATCAAAATTCACAAAATCTTGATAGTGAATGATAATCATATTTTCAGATCTAAACAAAGACAAGCTTAAGAGAGATTTGAAATGAACATAATGCTCAACAAAAGCCTCTACACTAGGGCCCTAGAGGTGATAGTAGGCAACACAAGCAAGAAAAGAGAGAAAATGGACTTAAAATACTTAGTATTTTCTGTAATGCCAAACTTAGAGAGAAATGATAGAACATGGTATTCAAATCCACCATTAGATCAAAAAATAGAGTCTGATATCAATTTGGAGTGTGAAAGAACAAAGCAAAATTCTGAATAGACTAATTGCTCTCGAAATCGATATCAAGGAGGAAGAAAGAATAGTTCGTATAGAGTAGAACATGTGATATTAGTTTTGAGCACAAGGTGGCTTATCAAGAAGATCGCGAAGATGAACTACACTCGAAACCAATATCAAGGAAAAAATTTGTTTGTACGAAGAAGAAAATGTGATATCGCTTTCGAGCACATCGGGGCTTCTCAAGAATGTTGGGAAGAGGATGTGTGCTCGAAACCGATATGGAACATGAAAATCCAATGCTTTTATAAGAAAATCCAGTGTTTGTGCATGGCCTATTGTAAAAAAAAAATTGCATGTGTGAAGAGAATGACACGTGATAGCTTTTGACTAGCCACATGTCCCCTAGCAAATTAATGATGATTTTTTGACATGTGTGCAAATCAAATGATGACACATGGTAGGATCACCTCTGCGAGTTTTCACTGAATCTACATCTAGTGACATGGACCAATAGGTAGCCGATGTGAAAAAATCAAATAACAAAGACCTAATTATGCCCTTTGACCTTCAGCTAATTTGTAGAGCACATCTAGCTTCACTACCAATGTAGAAATCATGCATCAACTACACATAGAAGATGAAAAATTAGTAAGAACTTGTCATAAACACTTAGATATCATATGCTACTATCCATGTCCATACAACAACCGTACAATAATAGTACACACATGTGTGGATTCATACACATAAGAAAAACAATATTCTACACACAAAAATTTACTATCTCACCACCAAGATGGAAGAGATTAATGTATAAACCTAGAGAGATATCTTTCATAAGAATAAATAATAATCATAGGAAAAATAGTAATTATTCTTCCACAGAGAACACAATGCAAGCTCAAATAAATCAAACTAGTATCAGCGTCTTCATCGGGATTGTATCTGATCTATGTACTAATAGAACAGTATTAGTTCTGATTGAATATGAATGTGGAAATTATATGCGGAAGTAAGAGGCAACTTAAGACTATCTAGACAATAAGAAACTATTGATCAAAAACAAAATTTTATAACTCTGAATTTGATTCATCAATATACATCTCTTGTTGTCTTATCTCGCTATTGTGTCTCTGATTGAGTGAGTGTGTTACAACGAGTAGTGCACATGTATTTATATTGTTACAGGACAGGTCTTTTGGCCTTTTATTTACAGGTATTTTGGCCTTTCAATGCTGTAACAGTAGATATCTAACCATTTATGATGGTTGATATTCAAATAGACGCTCTGTCTCTAGGGTCAAATAAATTCTGTTCGCGAATAATTCGCAACAGTTCATCTCTTTGTCTCAGCTTTGTGTTTCGCGAATTGTTCGCACACTTGTCTCTTTGTGACTTTTTTGTCTTTCGCGAATTGTTCGCGACAGATGACAATTCTTGAGCTTGAAGGATAAATCTAGAATATTTTGTGAACTATTCGAGATAGTTTTGCAACAGGTGAGCTTGAAAAACAGTCCAGAAGATTTCATGAATTTTTTGCGACTTGAACATGAAACAGAATATTTCGTGACAAGATTCTGTTTGCGAATCTTTCAAGCTTCAACAAGAAAGCCACAAGCTTCTACAAAAAATTGTTTCGCGAATCTTTCGAGTTGACTACAAGACAAATTTCGCGAATCCTTCGCAAATCTTTTTGAGTTGGTCACGAATAGAAATGTTTTGAGTTTAGGTTCGTTTCTTTCTCATCCTTTGTCAAGTAAACTGCGCGCTTTGTTAGTAGAATCAAGATCTATCTGATTAGTTGTTCTACAGCTCCCTCTCAAAGTGGCAGTTGGATTAACCCCAATCTTCTTCGTTGCTTCTCGAACAAAGCTTTACTTAGTGGCTTTGTAAAGATATCAGCTATCATTTCCTCTGTGGGTATGAAGACTTTCTTCAGTATCTTCTTCTCGACTTAGTCCCAAATCACATGATACTTGATAGCTATGTGCTTCATTTTCAAGTGAAATACAAGATCTTTCGTAAGATAGATTGCTGAAGTGTTATCCATTAACAAGACATAAAATTCAAAATTAGATTCATCAAATCCTTCCAATATCTGTTTGATCCAGATCAGCTCGTTTGCCAGCTTGGCTGCTACTACATATTCTGCTTCACAGGAAGATTGAGCTACTGTTGTTTGCTTCTTGCTAATCCAGAGTATGGTTGCGTCGGATGCTAGAGTACAACCTCCTGAAATACTTTTGCTATCATCCTTCATGGATGCCCAACTTGCGTCACTGTAAGATTCGATGTGAAATCCAGCTTCCTTTGAATAACATAGTCCATAGTCTTTCGTTTCCTGGAGATATTGTAGTACTCTCTTTTCCAACTTCCAATGCAACGATCCTGGGTTCTGAGAATATTGGCTCAACCTGTATACTACAGATTCTATATCAGGTCTAGTGTTGTTTGCTAGATATAACAATGATCCAATCAACCTACGATAGGGTGTTTTGGTCATTTGTTCATCCTCCTCGAGAGTCTATGGACAATCTGCCTTGTTCAGTACTGTTTCAGGTATCATGGGAGTATGCACACCTTTGCATTTGAGCATGTTGAAGTCTTCAATGATCTTTTGAGTGTGCTTTTGTTGGTGAAGATACAACTTACCACCTTCAAAGTCTCTCACGATTTGCAAGCCTAGATAAATTTTAACTTCTCCTAGGTCAGCGATCTCAAATATTTCAGAAATGTCTCTTTTGACATCTAAAATTAACTTATCTCTTTTTGAGAAGATAAGTGTGTCATCAACATAAACAACTAGAATGATTATTTCATTTTGGACATGCTTGATATAGACATTTGATTTAGCAAATCAAGGTTTGAAGCCTATGGAACGTAGTACTTCGTCCTTCTTTCTATAATATTGTCTTGTTGCTTGTTTCAGACCATAAATGCTTTTATTCATGTGACATCCGTATTTTGGATATTCTTGGCTCACAAAACCAAGTGGTTGGTCCATGAATAGGTCTTCTTCCAATTTTGCCTTGTATCTGATGTTTTCTCTATTAGGACCTAAACAATAGTAGGCAAAACCGTGTGCTCACAAAGCTAACTAAAAACTGTAAAAGCTATGAGCTTTTTATTAACGATCCATCTGAAGAAGAAAATCAATGCATGAAAGCATCTACTACGTCTGCCTCATCGGATTTGATAATCTGTGTTCTTGATCATTGATCAAATTGCATACATGTCAAATGATCTATGTGTTATTTACATTTATGCAGATGAGTTGTACAAAGAGATGGCATGGAGCCGTTGTGCCGTCAGGGAGAAGATCGTGGTTGTTGTCATTGGCAAGTTGGTTGCGTAGTACAGAGGATGAGTGTGAGGAGGCCGATAAGTCGGGATTCCCCAATATGTCGACCATATTCGTCTTTAGTAGTTGAATCGCGTGACAACGTGAGTAAATATGCAGCAATGAATGGAACTAGATTAACGTGGGATTTAGGAGAGTAGAGGAGACAAATCCAACATAAATGCGAGTAATCAACCAATGCTTACATGTCTCCTATCTCCACCATAAAAATCCATGAATGAGCACCCATTTCCATCTTGCCACAAGAAGCCATCAACCCTCGGAAATCCATGAGTAAAAGAGTACAATAATGATGCTAATCCAGCTCCACATGACTCCATATAACTAGTAGGTAGCCCATCTTCAAGATCTACTTGATACAAGAAAATGACCATAGATTAGATCTATTTTTCTTCATCCCAACAAAAATAGAAGGCTCACCTTGATCTTGCCCTTTAGACCACTTGCCTTGGCCCTTTCCCTTGAACTTGCCTCTTGAAAACATAGCCTTCTCCTCTCCAACTTGAGATGTGAAAGTGGATCCTCCTCTTCATAGAAGCCTAAACTCCTCATTCGTCAAGATTTCTTGCAAGTCCTCCATACTTGGCAATGTCTTTTGAATAGAAAAACTTTGAACAAGATTATCATGATCATCCAAAAAGCCATTTAAAACTACTTGAACAAGTTCTATCTCCGGCTTAATGGTTTCATCAATACATGCGAACTCATCATTGTATGATTTAACCCCATAAACAAAAGCATGAGCATTTTCATCATTCTTTTGTAAACTTTGAAAAATTTGCCTCCTAAGGATTAGAATCCTTGATGTAGACTTGGACTCATAAACCTTCTTTAAATTTTTCCAAGCCTCACTAGATGAAATACACTTACCAACTTCCTTGAGAATACATTAGTCACATTCATCTTGATTATATGAAGAGCTTTCTTTGCCCTCCTATCAAATAAATTGTTCTGGAGGTGCCAATGTCCATCAACACCTACACACCTACAACAATTTCCATCAACTCATTCATCTCAAGGAGAGACTCCATTCTCAACTTCCAAGTTGAATAGTTGCTTGAGGGCATCCTATCATTGCTCTCCAATGCCTTTAGCACTCTCTTAAAATTCAACAAATGATTCCAAGAAGAAATCACAAAGATATGGAACCCAAATCTCTTTCTTGCAAAAAACTAGCCAATCCAACACATAGAATTGATCACACTTGATCAACACATGATGAAAACCTACCATATCATGGACTTTTGCATTCTCTTAATATTGAAACACACTCTTAAAAAGTACAACAACTTCAAAATCAAGAGACCCTATCAACTTTAGATATTTCACAAAAATGCTTATATTGAATCACACAAATTCTACATGCAAAAGCTAGAAACTTGATATAGAATCTTAAATTAAATTTGCTCTTTCTTATGCAATCAAAGTCACCACAATCCAAAAGTAGGAGAGGAAATCAGCCTACTACAAGTGTTTTGACCTAAATTGAGCTTTGGATTACAAAGACCCCTTTTCTAAAATTGGAAATGCTTGATTTTGATAAGGAACCACTCTAACACACTCTAGAACATTTCAAATGGTGTATGGACAAGAAGCCATAATGCATGCTGAATTTGTCGTTCCGAGTCTGAGAGTTGCCATCACAATCAACTATCAAATAGAGATAATCATTTGGGTCTAAGAAGTCTAAATTCCACTTAATCAATTGAAAAGATCAATAGATTTTGAGCTATATTCACCATTGAATGGAAGTACAATTTCATATAGCTATAATCAGTCCTTCAGAACATAGTTCTACACTGGAAGGAGTTATATGAATCTCATGAAATCATTTCTACATCCATAGCAAAAATACATTATTAAACATAAAAACCATGATCACTATCAAACGACGTCGAGCAACAACCACAAAATTTATAAGCTGCAAGAAGTAAAATTACCAAAAACATGTTTGTATAAGTAGAAAATTCATAGCGCTGTTAATTTTGGTAGTGAAAGACATAGTATTTCGACGAAGAATATGCACTCGCAAAATTTGGACCTAAATTCTAAAGCACTGGTATCAAGGGATTATTTTTCAACGGCAAAGATTTTAAGCTTCCAGAACAATTAACTTCAAGAGGCTTCTACGTGTCTCACTTTTCACAATTTTTGAGACATCTAAGAATATCAAAGGCGCATAGATCCCTGATGAGGTGGCTTATAACTGCAAAAAAATTCAATACATTAGTTTAAAGCAAAAAAAAGATAAAACCAAGTTGAAACATGGATCACAAGAAGCACATTCTTCGAGGACTCACTACATAGTATACAGAAACAATTATCTGCCTATAATTTAAGTAGCAAGATAGCATAAGATTGAGCACATGAGTGTGGACCTCATCATGACTACGGTCTTTTATACGGTTGATGGGCTCAAGCATATATAGTTATTAGTTTTTTCCCTAATAACATTCAGTTGGGCTGATCTAGCTGTCATGTTTAGTTAATTGCCATCCTCATCAAAGACCCTTAGACAATACATGCCCTCCACCATTCCCTCTCCAGTATGAACGTCCCTAAAGCATGCTTCACCATTTCAACTATTAATAATACTCAATAGCACACATGATCCAATGTCTTGCTACTTGCCATTTGACCATAAATCCATTGATGATTGGTAAGGATAATATAAGTTTGGCACAAAGATTTGCACCATTCACTTCAATGCATGGATTACCATGAGAATCAACAACTTTCACTTTCAGCATGTGTATCTCATGCCCATGTTCTTTCTCAAAAAAGTCTATTTTTGTAGGTGGCCCATATTTGACAATCAATGTTAGGGAGACTGAAGAGATCTTTGGAGAAATGACTCATGTTCAGAATGCATTGACTAATGTTCAACAATCTCTATGCAACTTTGAAACTATCATTCATAATCATTCATGGCTTTGTATATGGTGCAATATTCAAAATGCTCTCCTTGATATGAAACCAAGAATGAACTTACATTTTATCGCACATCATCAAGACACAAAGATGATAATCATCATCGTGCTTATCTAAACAGACAGATCTAGGTTCTTGAAGTTCAGATACAAAATTTCCAAGATCCATCCATCCGCCATCCTTGCTCCATTTATGATTTTCCATTCGTTCCACCATCAATTTCCAACAGCTCCAACTCACATTCCCTCATTTCGACCTCCAAACTAGCGGAGACCGCATCTTCAACCAGGATCTTCAGTATGCTGCATAGGCTGAAACTGTGAAGAATTGTAAAACATATCTATCTTGCATATGTTGATTTTGGGGGTTCTAGCCATGTAATTTTATTGTACATATTTAAGGTGTGTGAATTGAGCACATATCCTTGTAGAATAGGTCAAGTTTGGGTTAGGTATATCAAGTTCCATTGACATGCAAAAAGTCTAGTTGATCAAATATGACATGCAATTATGTCTACATAGTCTAAAATGACATGCATGTAAAATTAGACATAGAAATGGTCTAATATGACCTTGTAGGAACTCGAGCCACCATAAATGCTTTGTGTCCTAAGTTTCTATTGAGACATGCAAAGCATGCAAATGTTCTAATGGACACACGCAAGTAGAATTGTAGGTTCATAGTGCAAAATTTGCCACATGGAGAAAGTAGGTAGAAGTATGTAGCCAAACTTGCATGCAAAATGATAAGTGTCATGCTTTAGGTAGTTTACATCATTTTTGGTGGTTACATGCTAGTAGTACCATGAGCTAAGGCTCTCCTATATATTTACATATGGTTCTATCTTGGTGTCATAATGTCAAAATTAGATCTCACACTATTTTGCTTGTTTTTGTATTCTCTCTCTAACTCGAGTAGAAGGCATTCTTCATACATTATTTTGCTTGTGTACTTTCCCTATTTGTGAGAAATTAATGAAGCTTTGACTAGTCGCATTCTAGAGTATGCTATAGCCTTTGATGGTAGATTGTAGTATTACTCTACAGGTGATCTATGTGCCACAATAAAGCATGGTAAAGATCATTCACACTTTTGTTGTGGTTCCCCACATGTGTGAATATTTTGGATTTTTCACATGGTATCAGAGCCATACCATGCTTTGAATGCTATTAACATCAGATGTATGAAGACTTTTGTGACAATTCAAGCTAGGAAGCTGTTTACCAATTCTGTTGTCTAGTATTGAACAGTTTTTGGATCAATGAGATTAGAATTGATATTTTCAGGTCTGGATACAGGTTGTACAGAATTTTTGATAGTTCACACATGTGAAAATCATAGTACTTCATTTCATTACTTAACTAGCATAAACCAACAAGCATGGGAAATGGAAATAACAAGCAATCACAACAAGAGCATAAGCAAGAGTGACTAGCAAATGAGGATGCTTGAGCTCTCAAAATGATAGAGTCTCCTCCTCTCTATTAAGCATGCAAATAGAGTACAAATGGTGTCATTTTATAAAATGGGGAAGGCTCTTGCCCCAAAATCCTATTGGCTAATATTTACATTGATCCTATCCATTCATCTTGGACCCAACTTGATCCAAGGGTCCACAAAAAGTACATTGAAATTCACAAGATTCATGTGAGTCCCAATTTGGACCCAACTCTAAAAAGTAATCTTCCAAGTTTAAAAAATGACTTTGGGCCTCTAGTTTTATTTTAATTCAAAGGCCCAAGTCTATTTTATTTTATTTACACTTAAGCTTGCGTGCTCATTGGGCCATGAGCTTATACGCACAGGATGTCATGCCCTCGCAACACATTTTATTGGTCGATTTTATTTATTTACAATTCGTTGGGAATACCCCCAACAGGACCCACGGCCTGAAGTAGTGCCATTCCCTCGGCACTTTGCCAATTCAGTAAAAAGTCTTCTTGGCCCGCCTCTGTTGGATCAGGTAGGTTGTGACGTCTTCCATAAAGTTGAGGCGGTCCAGTTTCTTCAAGTCCTTGGGTGTGTGAAGGGACTTGTGGACTCTTGTCAGCCAATCTTGGTCAACCCACGCTTGGAATCTACGTGTCCATGGATTGCCAAGAAGGGCAGCTCGGTAATACACACGAGCGACTGTAGCTGATCTTCGACTTTGTCAAAAGCTGGCACCTTATTCAAATCAGAAAATATGGGGGGGGGGGGGGATTGTCCGATTTAGTCTCATTCCCCATTAAATGCTCTAAGTCCCGGGCGTAAGTTGCTTTCGCGCGGACTGTTGGATCAGGGCAGGTAAAATAGTGATTCGCGAATGTGGTGAGAGCCCTTTTGGCACCTACATCCGTAGTCCAACCGTACTCTGATGGAATGATCGGCCAATTGAAGTTTTGAATTGTGAGCTTGTCTAGAGGGGTGCCGCATTCCGCCCATTTGAATCGTCGTGTACATGGCAGAAAGTGCGCGTTCACCCGTAATTGTCGCGGACTTGTCACATAGGCCCTGATGGCTGCAGGGTCTCTTTCAAACAGCTGCTAACGCCATTCGGGTTGTGATTGGAGGGCAGGTAATGCTTGCAACTCCTTGCCCTTTATTGTCTGAGCTGAAAACGATACCTGCCAGCCGCCTCTTGATGACTCGTGGGGATACTTTGATAGGAATTCATTTATTTTCTCCTCCACGGACTTTGGTCTTCGGAAAGCCCGGTTGGCAGATATGGTGAGCAAACCTCTGGATGATGTGGCCTATCCTTCCTCTTGGCTTTGGCTGGTATCTGCGCCTTGGCCTTGGTCTCGCGTCTCACTACCCGTTCCAAGTCATGTGTTTCAACTTACGAAGTTGAAGCCTAAAAAATTTGCAATAAAGTTGGCTAATCAGACAAGTGCCAAGCCAAAAGGTATTGTGGAAGACATACTAGTTGAATCGTCATTACTTCCGTGGTAATGGACTTACATGACACACCATTAGTATATCGGATTCTATTGGGATGACTTTGGTTACGAGTTGTGCAAGTAATTCATAACTGGGGGGTGGGAATGGGGAAAATTAATTTTGAGAATCAAGAACAAGCTGTCAAAATGGATTCATTAACTTGGACAATTAAACCAATTTTTCAAAAAGGAGATGATGATTTCTCAACAACAAATCATACTATAGATCAAGCAGATAAAGTGTTGGAAATTCATTATGATTTTTGGACTAATAATATAAAGTAAATCAAGCATTGGTGACAATTGATTGTACAGCCGAATATATGTGTCGACATGATGACATATTGTAAGTGAGTATCATATCTATGAATGATCGAACTCTTGATACTGCCATTACATATATTGTCAATTTGATGAATGTGGCTTGGATCTCAACTGATCCAATTATAGATGCAATCGAAGATGAACTTATTCTAGTGAGCCATGCATTATCTTATAATGAGGATGTAGAGCTATCAAATGAGCATATTAAGGCACATGGATCCAACCATCTTTGGGTTCTGGCGGATTCTAGATCAACCACCACATAAACCTCTGAAGGAAATTATACTGAAGGTTGGCAAGTAATCAGAGCCTATGATAAAGAAGCAAGCAAAACAACATTATAGTATAGTTCTGAAATGGACAAATTTGTCAAACGAGACAATTACGACAATTGAATCAAAAATTCATGAGTATGTTGTTGTGCCACCTTTGTTGGGCAAAGGTAAAGGAAAGACGGATCTAGATCTTGATGCCTCAAGTTAGATCTCTTTGAAGTTACAATCACCAGTCGCCAAGAAATCTAGAAGTAAAACTAAGATTAACCCCTTTGAACATTAAAAACAGATGAAGTGCAGCATGATATGCCAGACCGGTTGACAAAATATACTCACTTCATACCCTATGAAACTACTTATGGTGCAACACAAGTGGCATTTCAAGAGTTACAAATTGGATGATGTGGTCATTATGTTACCAAAAGTTCATCGATAGGAAGTCCCATAAATGAAGGAAGTTTATGATGGACTAGCTCGAACTCAACCTATGGATCTAGTTGAACTAGGTGAAGATGAGAAACTAGTTCAAGTTGGAGCACAACTTTCGTTGGCTCAATTTTTTGCATTGAGAAAATTGTTGGTCAAATATCATGATTTTTTTCTTGGTCCTATAAAGGTTTGAAGGGTAATACTATGATTGTGGTCCAACATACAATTCCACTAGTACCAGATGCAATCTCAAAAGTAAGCCATTTTTATCGATATATCCAAATTTTACGAAACTGATATATAAAGGGTTGCAAAGATCACTAGATGTTGATTTCATTTATGAGATCAAGCACATAGAATGGGTTTCTCTAATCGTCATAGTACCAAAGAAGAATGACAATGTGCGGATTTGACGTGTTAATCTAAAGGCCTTGAATGCAGTCATACTGAAGGATCACTTTCTATTATCTTTTATAGAAAGCATATTGGATCACCTTGTTGGTGCTGAAGCTTATAGTTTCTTGGATGGATTCAGTAGATACAACCAAGTTAAGATTGCACCTCCCAACCAGCATAAATGTGTATTTGCAACGAAATGGAGAACCTATGAGTTACATCATGTTTGCATTCAAAGAGTAGTTAGCATTGCTTAATATTGAAGTGGATAATGAACTACCAAATGCCGCATTGTTTTATGTGGAAGCAGTACCTGAGTGGGCAACTAATATTGTTGAGTATTTGATGCATGGTCAAGCCAATAAGTGATTGACAAAAGTTTAATAACAAAGATAATTGTGAAGGCACGACCTTATCAATTGATCGTAGGGCAGTTGTATCGAAGAGGATCTGACGATATTCTTCGTCAATGCATTTTGCTATATCAAGTACAAAATCTAATTATGTTATCACATGATGGAATGGGAGGAGGTCATTTCTCAACTGATATTTCATTTCACAAGCTTTTGCAATCAGGTTGTTGGTGGTTGTCCATTCATAAGGATATCAAAAAGTATATTCCATCATGTAATGTATAACATGCACATCGACAAACTAAACAACGTTATGAACCATTACATCTAGTGTTAGCACAAATACCATTTGAGAAATCAGGACTTGACTATGTGGTCTGATACATCCAGCAGCATGTGATACTCAAGCACGATATATCATAGTGGACCTGCATTATGGGCATTCTGAATAGCTTATAAGATTAGCACACATCAGATGCCTTTTTACTTGGTTTATGATCAATGTGCTATCATGCCGATAGAATTTTTGGTATCATCTTTGCAAATAGCGGTTACTGAACAGTTGGATTGCAACTTCATCATGAAACATTTCATAAGCTTTGTAAAACTAGATGGCAGTTCATGCACTCGTAGAAGAGAAAGGTTGTCAAAAAGCTTGGCATGATCGTAGATTACATAAAAGAGATCTGAAAGAGAAAGATCGGGCCTTGATGTTTAAAACCAGGCTGAATTTTATCCTATGGAGTAGTAATTTTAAAAAACTTGATGGAACTCAATTTGATATACCAGTGAATGGCAGCCGATCAAAAAGTTTTGGTAGCTTGATCCCCCAACTTAGAATTCCAATTTACATTTTTGTTTTTTGTTGTTCAATTTTGTTTCTTTTGCACTACTTATTTTTTATTTTTTGAAAAAGACAATTTAAAAAAAAAATTGATGATAAGTAAAAGTTAGAAAAGTCTCCAGAAAAATATTTTCAGAAAATGAGGAAGGAAAATATTTTCAAAAAAAAAGATGAAGGAAAATGTTTTTAGGAGAAAGGAGAAAAATATTTTTAAGAATAAAGAAAAAAAATTTCAAGTAAAAAAATTATAAAAAATTACTAACAGGACTAAATTTTGATCCAAACAATCAAACCAACTTTCGTTGAGCTCTTAGATGATTCCACACAATGTCTTTTAGCTATAGTAAAGTGGGATAATGTTAGTTTGCATCAAAAGTATCAAAATTGAAACTAAGCAAGAGTTCATCTCTATGTCATTTTGGAAACCTTCATCGAGCATCAAGAAGTCATTATGAACCTTTGTCGACTTGATAGATGAATTCAGAAGACCAAAGTTGGAGAGTTGATAGAGATCACACAGTTGGGTGTGATTGGGGGACAAATACTATGGTAAGTATTTTGCTAGTGATCTTTTGGACAGGGCACTGATGGCGAGGACTTCATGGTGTGCTCATTTGGGAGTACAGGTTGGTGATACAAAAGGGGGCCATTTGGCATTGGCATTGATGGGGAGGCATCTACCATCAACGACGTGGATAAGCTACCTATAGCTTCATGAAGTTGGCTGTATTTCTAGGAGTCTAGGCTTGGCACATGTGTTGGAACCTGCTCGGTTTGGATCCACAAGTGGTGAGATCAAGGAGAAGCCTAGATGAAGTCGCTCAGAGCCATATACCTCAGTATGATCGGATTGGGAGACATTGATCTTGGGATCCCATGAGCAGCGACTCAGAGACAAGCTTGCATCGGCATGATGTCGGGTGGCACATACTTAGGAGAGTGAGTAGATGCTAGGAGCTAGGAGAGACAGGTGATGCTTTGGTGTTCGGCTTGTCTAACAAGATGGTGACCAGGAGTGAAGACATCAGATGAGCATAGTATGTGGATGACGAGTCCATTGGGGTGGCACTCAGGGAGATGCTATAATTGCTCATGTATGATACAACATTGGATGTATAGGAGATGTTCTTCAGTTGGTGCATCATGTGTGGTGACCTAGGGATAGTTCAAGCCTATTTGGAGGTAGGTGGCATGGAGTGTACTTGGAGGTGGTACATGTCCTGAGGGCAGGGAGTGCATTATGAGGTGATGTGAATGCAGCATGCCCATGGTTGTGAGCCGACATGGATGGATATGGTTGCTCAGGGAGTGACAGTTGATACTTTGGCGAGTGATCAGGTGAGCTGCATAGTTATATGCATAGTGATCTCCAGGTGGCATCAAATGTTATTTTTTATCCATCATTATTTAGTAAGTAAGATATAGCTTTTGGTTAGATCCAGTTGGAGTCTAGTTGCACTGCAGGTGGACAACGTCTTGGGGACTATAAGCAGGTAATGAATACTTGATGATCATATGGTACATAGTACATGATTCTGTTGGAGCTACCTTTCCCGTTTCTTGTGTAATCAGACAAGGATGCTCCCTTTCATCCTGCCTCTTATATACCATATCATCAAGCTTAACTTTGTTCTCTCCTTTCGTCTCTTTTCCTTCTGTGGCGTTCCTCTTGGACAACAACTTTTTACATATGACTTGGCATGCATTATTGAACTTCACCATCAATCTACTTCTCTTTTCCTTCTTGAACTTTTCCAATTTTCTCATGTTTCTTGTCAAATTTCAGAGTTTAAGGACTGAAATTGATCTACAAATGATCACAAAGAGTGATTGGTAGCTTGGGAATTTGATCTATATCAAGACTAGCTTCCAAATCTAGCTTCTACTTGACAATCTTTGTGATTCCAAGCAAGAACAATAAAAAAAGATGATCCACGGCTTCACATGTGTGAAGTAAAGCTACTGTACGGCCTGATAATAGAGAAATAGTTTACTTATCATTTACAAAGCATTCATCCACAAAGAAAGTGCTTAAGAGAGTCAAAACACAATGATAGCTCCACAAACCAAGATTTCTCATCATTAGCTCAAAAATGGATCCATCATGGATCAAGTACAAAATCACCATAATCTCTCTCTAAACTGCATCCAGCATGTGTGGAACAGCTCATTGTACTTAT
Source organism: Diphasiastrum complanatum (assembly GCA_029204225.1). NCBI lineage: Eukaryota > Viridiplantae > Streptophyta > Lycopodiopsida > Lycopodiales > Lycopodiaceae > Diphasiastrum > Diphasiastrum complanatum. The sequence goes on along the minus strand of MU832282.1, from coordinate 55,583 downwards.
CCATATCCACTTTGGATAAGATCTATCAAGTTTGCCACATCATCCATTGGCGGTTTGTGTTGACCTTCTAGATTCCTACAATCTAGGACCTAACTCCTATAATTCAAGAGATGTCATATTAGACTCAATTGAAAGCTAATCAAAATGGATCTGAATGTTACAAGTGTCATTTCACATGTGTGGACAGGTCTTCACACATGTGGATCCACATAGATGTCTAATATTCATCAAAAACCATGTGAAAATTGCTAAATTCTAACATTTTTGACTCTTTGATCAATCATCATAAATCAAATATTCTTGTTCTCTCTCATGATGCTCCTCCTGATTGGTGTCTTCATCTGGGTTTCAACGTCCTTCCCCATGGCATTGTCTTCAGATAACTTGGTTTTCCGCTTCGAGCCTCTCTATCCAACAAAGATCACTTCAATTGAATTTTAGAGAGAATTAGATCCAAAGTTTTGATATGGAACTCATCGGACCTTTCTCTCTCAGCTAGACTCATTGTTCTCAAAATCCTTTGGTTTCTCCCTCCCTCATACTCCCTTTCCATTGTTAAGATTTTCATAAAGTTTCTTTGGAACAATGGTACTAGCCTCCTAAACTGGGATATCTACATTGCTTCTAAGAAATTAGGGGATTTTGGGCTTCTTGACCCCACTACTCTCTCTCTCTCTCTCTCTCTCTCTCTCTCTCTCTCTCTCTCTTTTCTTCAGGTGAATTCACTTCAATTTTACCTGCTCACAGTCTTGGGCCCTTTTGATGATGATTATTCTCCTTTCTTTTCCTTCGTTTGAGAGGAATCTCTCTCATTTTAGATTACTTGACTTAACTCGTTCCCACTATTGCCTTGTTTCGTCCCTTCCCCCCTTATTCAAATCAATCTCCAGAGTCTTACTCTCTATGCGTGAGCTTACCTTCTAGAAAAGACAATTCCAGCTCCCCCTTGGAGTCCTTATGGTTCTCTAAAGCTATTACCTTAAACTCTAAGCCTTTGGCCTTGATTGAAGGGAGACTTTGTCGCAACCTTAGTCGGAAAGGCTTTGACACCTGGTCTAGCATTATGGATTCTATTTACTCCCTTAGCCTTTTTTGTCTCAAAACTGATCTTGGCCTATCCACCATGGAATCCAAATTCCACTCCTACACTTTCTCCCATGGTGATCTTGGCCCCCTCACCACCTCGTTACCCTCTGACTGTAAAAAAAAAAAAGCTTTCTAAGGCTTTTGATAAGGCAGGCAAGATTTCTTACTCCTCTATTTACTAAGGAGCCGAACTTCACTTTCTTTGCCCTGTACACCAAGAAGAAAGACTATCTTAAGGGCAAGAATCAAGTACAACAACAACAACAACATCCTCACACTCAGACTGAGAATAGTGCATTGCGCAAGAAGCTTTTCTGCAGATATTGCAAGAGAGCCAATCACGACATCAAGGAGTGTCGTATCCACATCTACAATGAGGCAAAGAACCAACAACAATAGCAGCCAAACTCCTCCAACGCGGCGGAATTCAAGGAGCAAGATACACACTTGTTAATGGCTTACAACAGTAGTAATGAAGACCACGATAGCTGGTACCTGGATAGCGGCGCTACCCAACACATGACCTCTCACAAGGAATGGTTTACCGAGTATGCAGCTTACAACAGAGATCAATTTATCTACCTCGAAGATTCAAGCACCATACGCGTGGAAGGCAAAGGGACAGTCAAGATCACTTTCAACAATATTTATGTTACCAATGTTCTTCATGTATCTCAGTTGTCAAAGAACCTATTGTCAGTTTCTAAGATGACTGATGAGGGCTGCATTGTTACTTTCTCATCTGAATAGCATACAATCTTCGATGAAGATACTACTCTGACTACATGCACTAGAGTCGGAAATCTTTACGTACTCTCTAATTCAGTTGCATTAGCTAGCATCTCTCAGGAAATGTAAACGATAATTCCATTCTGTGGCATAGTCGATTTGGACACATGAATACAAGATCACTTTCCTATATGCATTGTAATAATTTAGTTGATGGAATAATTTTCCTTCTTCATTGGATAAGAAATCTTTCTTTTGTGAATCATGCATCTATGGGAAGCACTCTAGAAGCAAGTTTTCCAAATCATATTCCATCAAAACAAAGCATGTATTGGGTCTTGTACATAGCAATCTTTGTGGTCCAATGCCAACTCCGTCCTTAGAAGATGCAATCTATTTTATCACTTTCATATATGATTATTCTAGATGGTCTATAGTCATGTTCATTAAGCACAAATTTGAAGCCTTTGAATGCTTCAAGAGATTCAAGGCCATGGCTGAGACACAAACATCTACAAAAGTGAAAGCACTCCGACGTGATGGTGGCGCAGAATACCTCTCTATAACGAGATGTCCAACTACATGGTTGAACATGGTATTAGAAGACAGTTCACAACTTCCTATTTACCTCAACAGAATGGGATTGCAGAAAGGAAGAATCGAACTCTTCTCAACTCAGCCAGATTCATGCTACATTAATCACATCTACCTACGAAGTTCTGGGTAGAAGCTACTGCCACAGTCTATTACTTACAGAACAGATCCAGCACCAAAGCCATCAACAACAAAGCTCCTTATGAAGTTTCACATGGACACAAGCCTAGTGTCAGCCATTTAGATATCTTTGGTTGTATATGTTTTGTTCACATTCCTAAATAGCTTAGGAAGAAGCTGGATCATAGAACAAATAAATGTATTTTCATTGGCTATCCTGATGAACATGAAGCTTACAAAGTTTATGACCCATCCACCAATGTAGTATTTGTATCTAGGGATGTAATATCTCAAGAACATACATACTATGATTTTAAGCAGCCATCGATAAACAATGCTATGTCATTTCATCCTATTTTACATAGCATGGAATCTTCCAATGATAATGTTTCATCTACAGAACCTGCAGCTATAGCTACAGAAGTCGAGCAGTTGACAATACATGTCATCAGACTAGACCAAGCTGGCTCAAGCAGATCTGGAGAACTTCAAGAAGAAGCATCATCGCATCCTGGTCAACCAAATGTTCGTAGATCCTCACGGACTCCGACAGTTCCTGAGAGGTATACACCTCAATCATTTTGGACTTCATTAGAAGAGCCAGAGAGCCTAGCCGAAGCAATTAACTCCAAGGATGTTGTGATGGAGGCTGTCTGGATTGGTTCAATCTTCTTGGTTGAACTTCGATCCTCTGATGTGGTTCAACTTATCGAGGTTCAAACTCATTGTTGGTCTTTCTTAGATCTTCAGGGATATGAGAGTAAGCAATGCATCCAAATACTCGAATATTTTTTAGTGACGATTTTGATCCTTTCCATACCTCATAGCTTGAGGATCTGATTCTGAGCTTGAGGATGATGAAGTTCTTCTGATCTCCTCTTGTAGAAGCATCAAAATTACTCTTGATAGAGTGAGATGCTTCTGGATTGAAATTTTCATTACCCAATTTTCATAGGCATCAGTTAGACTCAATAATAGAGTCATAACAGCATCAAAATCTTCTATGACTGAGCCAATTGCATTCATCTACTCCATAGGGTTTTTGAAAGTGTTGAGATGACTCGAAACACTATCTACATCAGACTTTCTCATGGTGAGGAATTTATTCCTCAAGTGAAGCTTGGAAGTTACATATCATAGAGGATTACTAGGATGTCCCAAGCATCCTTAGCAGTCTGAAGCAACACGTATATAGCTGATTTGGGTATCCTTGATATTGAGAGTGAGTATGGCAAATGCCTTGCCATCTCTCAGTCTCCATTTGGTGATGATGTTGCATCACCTTTTGGTTTGAGTTCTGTGCCATCAACGATGTCCCACCGTTCTTTGGCTAGTAGCATGAACTTCATCTTGAACTTCTTGAGATGCTAGTTCTCTCCGTCGAGTTTGTCAATCAAAGATGAACTAGAAGACGGATCCATTGTAGTGTGTTGAGCGAGATTGTTGGTAGAGAGAACAAAATCGGAATATTGTTGGCTGCGCGTTGCTAGAATGATATCTTGAAAAAAACAAGACTAATAATCTGCAATAGAAATGCAGATTACTGAACCGCCCGCTCTGATACCATGTCAAAAATCGAGAGTATGAGCTGATATCGAATTAGTACAGAAGAACTCTGATATCAAATCGTGATGACAGGTAGCAGAAGCTTGAGTGAGGACGGTTTAGGATCAAAAGCACGTTGTTAGCAACAAAATAATCAAGATGAATGATTCACACAAATGCTCAATATAATGATACAATAGTGAGACAAAAATTGCATTCTGATTAATATAAAAAATGAGTACAATTGCTTGAAGTGATAACTTCAACTTGATAGTTGAGCGTGATAATACTGGCAATAGAAAATTCTAATTGAGAGGATTGATTAATGATCAACTATTAACTAAGTGTCATGACATGCTTACAGCGAAATGCAGTAAATTGTAGTAAAATAAGCGTCGTTCCCCATGAAGAGAGCACAAAGTAAGGATATTCTGTCATTACTGGAGGAATTTAGGATTTAGTAGTGAAGTACAATGTAATGGAAGAATAATCTGGTTGTCAGAGGACATTTGTGAATGGCAGCCAGTACCACCGTAGGTTTTGTACAAAGTACTTCAAACATCATATAACAAATTCATAGTGTTCAACCATGAATTCACAGTGTTCAACCATGAAGTCCAGTTTCTGAAGAATAGTATCTTGGAGAAACTAACTAACAACTCAGTATTAAGATCACAAAAAGGGCCGAGAACAAGATCTGTGCACTATAAACCAGGTTTCAACTTAGACAATACATCGTATTTCACAAGGCCAAATGATTGCTCTGACAATACTTACAATGAACTATCTTGTCCCTCAACAGCCAAGATAAACTTGCTACTCTAGAGTTCTGTAAAAGGAATCCTGATCCACTGTATAGTTCGATTAATACTGGTTAAAGCTAGTTACAAATCTACAAGTGTAGAATTTATTATTTAACAGAATCACAATGACATTCACAGGATCATTCAAGATAGAAATAAAGCATGGATGTTGTGATTCATTCACATAAAGAAATCAGATTTACAAAGTCTGTCACACTCTGCTTCTAACTCTTTGAAGAACAGTGTGAAAAACATAAACTCAATAGGCTGGCGATCTACTGCTTTAGTTCAAGCCTGCCACAAAGAAAATAATTCTTCTGTGCTTCTGCTACAGAGAAATGGGATTACATAAGAATACACAGTGTGTTTGAACTCAGAGACTAGTGTCTCTGCTCCATTTCCTGCACATGTGATGAATGAATGTTAAGACATAAGTTTCTGCTCCATAAAGCTAGGAAAAACTCGTATAGAGGGAAATAGGGCACAATAACTGCTACATAGAACGCCAATAAGCATTTGACATGTGGAAGAGGGCGCTCAGTAGCCAATAGCATGTTGCCAACAGAGATCCGACAGTTGGAATGCAGATTCGCTGCCTTGTAGAAGGAAAAACAATCGTATGAAGGATGACTGAGGTTCGCTGGCCCGCAAAGGAAGAAACTCTGATGTACTAACTGCTAGAAACCGCCTACTAGCTGTCGTTAGAGGTAAAAGACATAAGAAATGCCTTGTAAACGCTGGTGTGTTGAAGAAACGCCTGCTAACTGTTTGTAAGCCATCTGAAAACTAACTTTAGATTGCGTTGGAGGCTGCCGCAGATCGCTGGAAACTGGTCTGAATCAGCCCTATCTTCCCACGTTTTGGTGTCTGATCTGACTGAGATATGAAGCGCTCCCCTTCTTGAGTTCACTGGTGAAAAATGACCATAGATAGCCGTTGAGAAGTTTGACATAGTAGATGCTGGTTGGCCATAAAACATTGGTCAGATCATGAGCAAAACTAAATGCTGGAAATGACTGAGTAAAGAAGAAAGAAAAGTTATGGTGCGTTGGAGGACAGGGATGTCAACAGGTCTACAATCTGCCGCTGATGGAAAACGATGGTGGGCTGCACCTGAATATCATCAGAATGTCTACAAACTGCCATAAATCTGCGTGGGCTTGGTCAGCCGCCTTGAAATCTGACCTGCATTGTGATGTGGATCTATCCAAATCAGCCCTAGCTGCGTGGAATGCTGGCTGCAGGTCGATCTAGAAAACTGTCGCTAATGATCCGAGTGGAAGGATGGCACATGCCCTAACTGCTGAGAAAGAATCAACGAATTGATTCTTCTCAACAAGTGCTTTAGGTGATGTCCTTAGAGAAATAACAAATGCCTTTAAATAAGTTCGAATGCATAGAACCCAATGATCAACAAGTTCGATATTGAGGAGAAACTTCAGAAATGTAGCCTGGCTCTCAAGTCAAGACTAAGCTTGTCAGTTTTACTTCAAGTGTAGTTCAACTTAACATGAAAGTATGGCATATTATCGATCACTCAGGCTACTTCTTGAAATGTCAAACTTCATTCATAGGTCTTCGATTTCCATTTGAGGACTGGTCTTGAGATTAGAAGGCAACTTGACAATGCATATTGTCTTTGAAAAGAAGTGCCAATAGTTAGAGTAGACTCATGTTATTCAGGCTTCACAAAATTAATAATGCCCAAGGGGAAGTTTGAATATGCTCATGAAAAATGCATTATTGGGAAAGTCCAACTGGTGCCATTGAAATTTAGAATCAACTGCGAAAAGCTGCCACATGAGTGCCCTTGCTGCCATAGCCTTCAGAGACTTAGGATTACAAGGCTAAAGGTGAGATCGGTTATAGCTTAAGAATATGCTATGCATTGTGATGAAGGACAAAACTTTAAGATTTAGCAATAAAATGCCAAAATATTTAATAAATATCGAAACCATGCCACCACACTAAGTGTGTTCTTAGTTGATTCTATATTACAAATATTTATTTTATTTGTTATTTATTACAACCGCCTTGTAACAATAAATGTATGTACAACAGTTGGTGAACTACCATAAAGTCTTCTGACAGTTTATTTGGATCGATTTTTTCTGATGAAAAAAAAGTCAATAAAGTTCGGTTAGTTGATGGTTGGGAAAAAGTCGACAAAATCGGGTAAGTCGACAATGTCGGATTTGAACTATGTATATATCTACATGAGAGAAGTCAAAGTCGATGACTTCGATATCTTCGATGACTTCGAAGTCGATGAAGTCAAACTTCCACATATTTTTCAGGATGCTCATTATTGAATGGATTTGAGACTGAGCATCGAAATCCAACACTCCCCCTTAATGTGGATCCTGAAAATTTTTGCGGATTTGATGGACAAGCCACTAGTTTTTCTTCGCATTTCTTCTTGAAGTAGATGACCAATCACCTTTTGGTGAGGTTGGGTTGTGTGGAGAACATCACCAAAAAGTGTTCATATGACTTTGGAAGAGAAGAAAATAAGGTCATAACGGCATCATAATCTTGAATAGCACATCCTACAACTGATAACTGATCCAATAAAGATTTGAAGCTGTTGATGTGAGAAGTGATGGCAGTCGAATCAAACATGTTAAGAGTAAAGAACTTTTTTCTAAGATGTAATATAGTGGTTACACATCATGAGTCTCATAGAGATTTGATAACAAATCTAATGCATCCTTGGAGGTTTTGCATGTGGTAACACGGGATATTTGGGAGTCGGCCAGATTGAGTTTGATACATGCTAAGGCTTTCTGATCTTTGATCTTCCACGCCTTTGCTTGATCACAATTTTCTGGTTTCAGGTTAGAACCTTCTACTACATCCCAAAGATCTCTATTTATCAACATCATCCGGAGTTTTAATTTCCAGATGTAGAAGTTAGATCCATTGAACTTGTCAATGATTCTAGCTTCGTTGGATGATGGAGACGAAGAGCTACCAATATGAGACATATTATCAAATAGAATAAACTTAATCTCTCGGTTTATTTGAACTAAGCTTTGATTCCAATCTGATGGGACAAGTATCCATGCATCTTTCTGAGTGCTAGGATCTTGTCTGTCCTATCAACCACTTTACATTGATCACATTCGAATTCTACTATGTGTCCTAGACCTGTGATTCTGCTTACAGAGAGCAGATTCGTGGATAACTTAGGTACATACAAAACTTTGGAGAGTAGCTTAGATTGATCATTTGCAAAGCATAATCTTACAGTGCCTTCACCTTTAATAGCTTGTGTGCTATTGTCGCCAAGGTGGACAAATTTTTGGATACTGTAAGGTGTATAGGACTCGAAACAGCCTATTAGGCTAGTCATGTGCTGAGTGGCTCCAGAGTCCAGGAACCAGGAACTGTCACCAGATGCTCCTTGATGGTTGGTCATGAAGACATCATGATCCGCTTCTTGAATTGGCTGTAGAGCTTCTGTAGCTGCATTTGCCACTTGATTCGACTGTCCTTTGCTATTGTTCTTCGCTTGAATATTCAGCAGTCTTGAATTTTGTGGTTGTTTCGTTTGCAGTATCTACATAATAGTTTCTTCTTTGTCTGCAGATTCGACTGTTCCTTGTGCTGAGCTGGTTTCTGGTCTGGCTTTGTTGGCTTCGGGCCTTTCTTCTTCTTCTGCTTTGTCGTGCCCTTGTTGGTGTACAAGGCGTGAGAATCAGCTGAGAAACTTGAGGCTTCGTTCCTTCGCGTGTCTTCCTACAACAACATAGTGGTGACTCTCGAAAGAGTCAATTTTGGATGAGTCGTGATGATCATCACCCAGCTGTCGTAAGAACTTGGCAAGCTTGTAAGCAGTTGCATCACTGCGTCTTGATCGTCTATGACAGATCTGACAGCGGCCATTTGTCTTAGCAGGTTCTTGAATTGATTAATGTGATTCTACAGAGAATCACCATTCGTCATCTTGAGGGAGTAGAATTTCTTCCTGAGATATAGCTTAGAAGCTATACCTCACACTTCGTATAGCGTGCTCAAGATGTCCCAACGTGCACAAGGATGATTAAAAGTTTGCAAAGAAGAATTTCGAGAAAATTCAGATCATTTCAAGCAACAAAGAGAGGCAGCTAAGAAGCATCTGGAGACGGCAGGGCCCTCGCACCTGGGCAGTGGTGGCCAAGGTTTCTTTCATGCCCATTTCGTAAGTCTCCCCACCCATAAGTTGAATTTGATATTGTTGTAATTTATATTTTATTTGTGAATTTGTTGAAATTAAATTACAGTCATCGATTTGTCGGTTCATGCCGAAATCTGCCATAAAGTGGTCTCCCACAATAGAATAAAAGTATGCATATTCCAACAACATGCAATCATTACTCGAATTATTGGAGAGACAAGAAGTGAGAATTGACTTGGATGGATATTCTGAGGTATGTATTATGTTTCAACATATATTTTGACTTCACCACATTCATTTGGTCAGACACTTAACATCATCACTAACAAAATTTACACATCTTCATTGCACGCAAGTATCGCAGACCTAGTCTCATGCATTGCAGTCCCAAGAGTCGGATGACCATGGCCAGGACGGGGACAATTCAACTGGATCTAATAATTAGGCATTTCATTCTGATATATGTTTGTAATTGGAACATTTATGTATCAATATGTATAATTTGTTTAAGTTGATTCCTCTACATAGATCTTCAATTGCATGGAGTCCATTTTTAGGACAGAATGGCGCCATTTGACAAGGTTATAACGATGTCCATGGGAGAACCTTGGCCACCACTCCCAAGGTGAGAAGGTCCCTAAAGTCTCCTGTAGCTTCTTAGCCGCCTCTCGTTGTTGTTTGAAGCGATCTGGATTTTCGCGGAATCCTTTTTTCACAAACTTCAAGTCTTCCTTGTGCCTTGATTCGGATGGATATTCTAGATCTAAGGTATATATGGCTTCAAGATATACTTTAACTTCTCTACATTCATGTGGTCTGACTTTCACTCTCATCACATTCCTCAGATAACTGAATCATCTTCATTGGATGCAAGTATCACAATCTCAATCCCATGCATCGCAGCCACATGAGTCCAATTGCGACGTCAATGGCCAGGAGGAGGACGACTCAGTTGGATCAAGTATTTAAATAATCCAATTTGTAACATATTTCTGTACTTGGAGCATTTATGTATGAATATATATTTGTTGAAGTTAAGTTTCCTTCATCAATTTTTAAGTGCTTAAAATGTAACTCAAATAAATTTTGCAAATTTTTTTTATTAACAATTATGAACAAATGATTTTGCTTACCAACTTCATAAGAAGTGGTGCAAAAGACTCTTGGGGTTGGATGGAGTCCATTTTTAGGGCTCCATTCTGCTTTTTTTTTTTTTTTTTTGTAACCCTCGGAATAGGGTGCCATTTTGAAAGGGATATACCAAGGGATGTCCCTTGGTATATCTCTCGGAAGAGACATGCCACCAACAACCTTTTAGAGGGATATACTGTTCCTCGGTATATTTCTCGGTTTCTCTGTGCCATAAACAAAGCAAAAATGAGACGAAGAAGCCTCGATTAACTATCAAGGATTTCATTCCGAGACATACTTCATGGTGTATACCGAGGTTTGTGATCTTTTTTCAAAAAAAAAACAAAAACAAAAAATTCTTCATAAAAGCCTCGATAATAGGGTAAAAAATCCTCCAGAATGTTGTAGTGTGTGCCATCAACATGGCACTTAGTACAATAGCATATAAAAAAACTCAAAAAACCAATATCTATAATAAGTTGAATTGGAAGGTCCAATAAATTAAGGCTTACATAATCTAACAAAAGGTGTGAAGTATGACGCTCAACTTTATTTGGGGGAAAAATAGGCAAAAAACATTTGAATCTTGTGTCATCTATAAATCAGCTTGTGTTGACATCCAATGCACTTTATGGGTGTAATGTCATTTATGCTATGAAACTTTTATTGTAAAAAGGAAAAGGGAGATAATTATTCCATATAGTGTACTACATAATATACTAAAACTTTTGGCCAAGATTTAATGAGGGTGGGGAAATAAAAGTCACCAAGACCCACTCTCATCATATTCAACTTGACCTCCATTTCTTTATTTGTTTTGTCCTATCTTGCCTCCCAACACGCCAAAGGCACCTGTCATCTTCCCCACCATGCAAAGGGTTTTGGCTCTTGCCTACCATATGATCATCACATAAAATTTAAGGACCTTTCACAATTCACCATGTGGCAAAAATGTAAATTTGGTCTCATGAGCAAAACTTTGCTATGCAAGAGACCTTTGTAATATACCCAGGCTTTCAAACATCCAAAGGTTACAAACATGTGGGCCTGAGTGTGATCCAATTGGGTAGCTAGTTTGTATGCACAAAAGAGCACAAACCCTCAAACATGCAAGGTTTGTGAACGAAACCATGCTCAAGATCCATGATATGATATATTTTTGGAATCATGATATCCCACACAGCAAAATAGGGTTCAAATACTCAAAACATTCACTTATGGAAATGTATGTCATAAGTGCCATCTAATTGAGTGTGCAAAGATTGTATTGGAGGTAGTTTACATTATACTTGTTATATGTAAGAAGTGTGTGAAAATAATGAAGAGCAGCGACCGATTAATATACATTGTTGAAGCAACTGAGCACGAAATGAAATGAGCAATCAAATTTCTCCAACTGAACACCACAAACCAGCTAGCAGAGAGAGTCATACAAGACTTCCAGAGCTCGGAGGAAATGATATGCAAGAGAGTATTTAGAGGACACCGAACACGTTTTCTCCAGCCTTTTGACATTGACGACCATCGCAGACACATAAACAATATGGAGTGACGAGAAGTCACCACGACAAGAGGGGCATTGATCTCAACATCAAGGGTAAACGACTCAAAAGATCCCTCCAACTCTTACAAAGATATAAGCCAGATATGCAAGCGGGAACGTGAGGCATTGGAATTACAATGCAGGTCAAGAAGAGGAATAGAGTCAACATAAAGACAAAGGAAGTAAAGAGTCAAGACCAAGCAACACCTCACGAGTGACAGTCAAAACAATTACATAGCACGTATTGGATACCTATGGCATATTCTGCCCATTTTGTGGGCATCTTAAAAACCATAATGTGTCATCCTTTTTTTTCGCACTTGCATGTGGAGTGTGCAGGCTCACGTTTTCCTCTCCTCCCATCACCCTGGTTGCTCATTTCTGCCCTGCGCCACATTTTCTTAGTAGGTGACGTAAAAGTCTAGTACGCTTTTTAAAAGGGATAGGGATATGAGGTTTTGGCAAGCACCGATTGGTGGTAATGGACTTCCTCTTACCAGCTCTTTGGCATGACCCACAAGACATTGTCAACAATCTAGGCTGTGTGCAATGAAACACGGCAATAAGACAGACAGTCAAGCCAATTGAGGCTGCTTGAGCACATCATAAAAAACAGTAGAATGTGAGAGATGCCTGCCAGAAATTCAGAGTGGTGGCTACCCCTGAGGCTCCTGCAACGTCACACTACAAAGATGACCAACGTGATCAATCATTTGGGAACAGGGTGCGACCCCTCTCAAAGATCCCGATTCCACCAACTCACAGAATCAGTCAAAGACAGATTCGTGATAGAGATCGACTCCCGATTAATTTAGGAACGTCGCAGTGTGTACAGTGTAGGAATTAAGAGTCAGGACCCGCTTGAAAGAAAAGTGATACGAACGTCGAATCTATACAAAGAATAACGGCCACGCGCGGTCACGGTGTGGTGGTGATGTTGTGGGCTGCTGCTACACAGGTCACGACGTGAAGGACAGTGTTGGAACTTGGCATGAAAGTGTTGACATTTCCCTTCATGCATTAAATTATGTAAAGAATTTTCAATCTTTGAAAATTTGGTTTCAGTTTTGTTAGTGAGCTGTTTTATGAAAATAGACTATAAAACCAAATGTAAAGTAGATGATCTTTTGTGAAAGAGACTGGACATACAATGGAATCTAGAAACCAGTGCTAAGGAAACCTCCCTTAAGTTCCCCTTTAATGTCATACATTTTTCAATGGATGTCGGCTTTTGAAAAATGATCCCTTCCAAAACCTTCAAGTAAAAAAAATGTTGCATTTTAAAATCCTACAACTATCAAAGACTGCCATTTGTTATAGTAGCTAGCCTTGTTAAAGAATTGTGCATCAATTGAAGCTATTTTTGATCTGCTAAATTATTTTCATCATAATGAAAACATCAAATGGAGATATAGAATGCACAATTAAAATGTCTTCCATGTGCAGTTGTTATTAAATAGAAAAACAAATGTTGAGCCTATGCTTCCATTATCAAAGATGGAAAATGATTAAAGGTCAATGGGTGCCACTCGATCAAGACTTTGAAGCCAGTGGACACTTTGAACGAAAGAATATTGAAATAATACACAATGATGCACTTTTGACATGTATTGAGGTGGAGGAAGATTGGAGCCTGAATTACATTAGGCAAGAACTGTTGCTCCTACAATATGATATACCTTCAGACTTCAAATTCATTTCGATAAACTTGATGGTTTGAATTTCCACCTCTGGAAGTTTAAGATGAAAGTAGTTTTGATGGCCAACGAACTATGAGAAATAGTCGCTGGAATCGAACTAGTTCCCAATGTCGATGAGCAAGCCATTTCTAAATGGAAGCTTAAGGATGACAAGGCTTTTTCCTTGATCACCCTTAACATCTCCGGCACACAGATTGGCCATGTAAGACAAGCTAAATCTTCAAGAGAAGCTTGGGACATATTGAGCACACTCTATGAAGTGAGAGATGTCACTTCAAAGCTGCATATGAGAAAAAGGTTCTTCTCCCTCAGAATGTCAGAAGGTAATTCTGTTCAGAATCATATAAATCAATTCAAGACTCTACTAGAGCAGATGTCACCATAGGTTCATCAATTGAAAATTTTTGATGCAATCATGAATTTTTTTGTCTAGCCTATCATCCTCTTATGAAAATTGGGTGATGATGATTTCCACTCACTCAGAAATAACTTTATTCAGAGTCATAATTATGTTGCTGCAGGAGGAAACTCGAAGGAATGGAGCATCCTCATCCTCCATCAATGACTCACAAGCTCTGTTCTCCAAGAAGAAGACAAAGAAGCAACAGAAGAAGAAAGCTTCCAAGAAAAATGACAGCAATCAGGAGCAGTCACAGAAGCATAGTCAGTCCCAGAATCAGCAACCTGCTCAGAAAAAGTTATTCTGCAAGTACTGGAATAGGACAATCCACGAGATCCAGGATTGTCGAATTTTGAAGTTCAACAACAACAAAAAGAAACAGCAAGATCAACAAGCCAATGCAGCTATCAACACGAAGCAGAATGTCGAAGTCGACGACTAGCAGGAAGCCTTCATGTTGAAGCATCACCATGTTGATCGATCCGAGGACTGGTTTCTCGATTCTGGAGCGACTCAACATATAACAACTCGTCAAGAATGGTTTTTAGATTATTCGACCTACATCACTAAAAGATTTGTTCACCTTGGAGACAACAGCTCACATATAATTAGAGGTGAAGGTATTGTAAAACTAAACTTTCTGCATGCTGATACCAAATGTATTGTATGTCCCAAATCTGACGACAAATCTATTGTCGATCAGTTGAATTATTGATTTAGGACATAAGGTAGAGTTTGAGACAGACTCATGTAAAATTCTTGATAAAAGTAAAAGAGTCCTTGCACTTGGAAAGAGGCAAGGTTATCTCTAAAGACTTTCTCATTGCTATTCTATGATTGTACGTGCTTTAAGCAGTTCAACACCTGATAATAAAGAATTGATTTGGCATTATAGACTTGGCCACCTTAATCATATGTCGATTGATTATATGTACAAGCATTCTTCAGCTCTTGATCTAGACTATCAAATTGTCGACCCTCCTGCCTGCCAAAATTTGGATCATAGGAAAGTAGATAAGAAGGACATTTAAGTCGAATCAAGAACATATGTCTAAACTTGATGAGCATTCATTCAAAACTGTTTTTGTTGGTTATTGTTCTTCTAATGGAATGTATCAACTATACAATATAGAAACTTGTAAAGCTTTCACTAACAAGGATTTGACTTTTATTGAATATCAGTTTATTGACTTGAAGGGCAAGGACCAGATGCAGTCCACATATTCTACCCTGACAACTAATATATATTGAAGTCCCATTTCGATTTCTTCAAGCAGTCAACCTGTGCTATCTTGAATTTAAAAATCAAGGCATTCAAGGATTCAAATTAAGATTCGTTATGTGTAGAAAGCTATGAATATGAAAATATGTGTAGGAAAAAATTTGAAACACTGAACTATTTGGCGCTACGAGGTAACTCTAGTTAACCTTGTAAATCATGATTTGACAATGCAATTACATTAAAGCTACATTGATTTTCTCATTTCAAGCTTTTGTCATATTCATTTTCACTATTTTTGGGCCTCTTCGGACAGTGATGAGCTCGAAGGGCAGGCCTCAACATCCAATAGCATTTCCACATGTTGCCCGACGAAACATATATATATTTAGTTTTTTATTTATTTATTTATTTTGAGAAAAGCTATTTTACGTAGAAGCCTGATATCAAGGTTTCTATTGGTCCACATGGCAACGAAAATGGGAAAAAAAAGAAAAAATCATCTTTTCAAAGGCCCTCGTTGGGCTCTAATTTTCTCTAACGACACTCTATGCAATAAACCTACAAAACTCTACGAAAATAAAACCTACAATTGGCCCTTGTCTCATGCTTATTGTATGTGGTTATCCAAGGTAAAGGTGCCACATAAGATTGGTTAGCACTAGATTGAATATGATTAAGAAACATCTTCAGACAATGATAATGACCTTTTTGAGTCCAAAAAATGCTTTAATGGAGTTTGAAGGATCAATATTGGAAACTTAAATATTGATGGAGTAGATAGTACTAAAAAGGTAGATAGAGTGGCTAAAAATGTGTCACCAATCCATTACATGAGTAATGGCCATTGGCCATACCATTCCTTGAAATAGTTTATTGGTCTTGGCTCTTGGCGACCAAGCCTAATAGATGATTTCAAAAAGACTTAGTGGTCATCTGCATGCAGGCCATTACCTATTTTTATGGTAGGTGGCCTTGAAGAGCTCACAATGCAAGAAATCGTTTATAATTAATATAACGATTTAGAGACTTTATCCAATAATATCTCAAGAGCAAATTTTGGAGACGTTGGAATTGAAAGTTCGATGAATAAGTTTTGACATGTAAAACAAAAAAATTTCTCATGTTTGTGATCATTGGTGGATTCATTCCAGTTTGATCTATGGAGATCATTGGTTTCTTGTGTCAAAGATGCATTTGGCATGGTTGTCTTTCTACACGTGGACATGGACTCTAACATATCGGGGAATGGTTTTTTAAAAACCTTAGCACACCTGGTAAAATAGACATAAAATGATGGCGATGATCTTAGGTCGGGCCATTATTGAAAGGTAGTTGAATTGGCTATAAAGTTTAATAAAAGGACTTTTCCCAAGCATTGTCTTCGCATTTTGGATTAAGGTTATTATATTTTTTTGGGCCATAGATTTTGACTGTTTACAAGACATAATTATGTGATGATCCAAGTCCTTTATGAACATTTTAGGAGGTGTAAAGTGCTTTCTTGAAAAGTATTGTGAGTTTATAGCAGTGCTCGGGAAAACCGGCATAGTATAGGAATGGAACCATCAAATGCTCTCAAAAAATCGGCTTCAAAGATATAATGTAGGTTGTTGACTTTTGATTTTGTAGAAAATTTTATGTTTAGTAAAAACATGATGATAAAAAAAAAGAGAAATGACTTGGAGACTCATTTTTTTTAAATTTATTAAATTTTTTCAAAAAGTATCCAAATTTAAAATGCTTCAAATAAATATACTGTAATGGTAAAAAAATGTTGTATTTTGCAAGAAAATAATTTAAGCTACAAAAATTTGGTCAATAGATTTTTATAAATGACTTAAAACTAGCTTATATATAATAATAATACTATTTAAAATAAAATCATTAGAGACACAACCACTAACAAACCTAAATAAAATTTTTTGCTTACTAAAAACAAAAGTTATAGTTTTTTTTTTGGAATCTTAAAAGTTTTCTAAATTACAATTTTTGTATCAAAAAAAATATTTTTTAAATTATGTTAAAAATTTGAATCAACATTTTTTAAAATCTTAAATTTTTGAAAATCTTTACTTACATCCACGTAAGTTTATTAAATATTTAAATATTAAATAAACGCAAATAGAATTACTTTACAATAATCGAGATTAAATCATTTGTGATAATATTTAAATCACCCTGAAAAAAATCTAAATTTTTTCTTTTCATTTCTTATAATTTTTAGCAATATTTTTTTTTGTTGCAACAAGTACAACATCTTCATCTGACATTCCCAATGATAGCTTTTTTTATAAAGCCATTCCTGAATCTGAACATGTTTTGGTAAACGATGTGGCATCGTCATCATTTACTCGTTCATCATCTGAAACTCCTCAAGCAAGTACTTTTCAAGAAATTTCTCACTCAGTTACTGATTCTAGTAAATCAACAAATCCACGTAAGTCTGTTGATCCGGGATGTTCAAGCTTTTCTCATATTCGTAGGAGACCTTCTCAAAGTGATGTTCGTCGTGTTAAATCTAAAAGGGCTTATATTCGTTGAAAATTTAGAGCCTTCTGAGGCTCCAGAACATCCTGGGGTTGGAGCCAGAATTTTCAATCATGAAATTTCAACACCTTCTCAACCAGTTCAAGCACCTACTAGTGTTACAGGTTTAATTTATAGATCAGACTCCAAACAAAAAGAAAAATACAAGAGAGACTTGAGATCCTCACCTGATTTAACGCATCGTCAAAAACAGTTGATTACAAAATCTGAGATTCGAAAGGTACGTAATATTATTTGCTGTTCATCCTGTTGTTTGCAAAAGCTGAATATCAGAGAAATTGAAGAATTAAGATCAAACTTCTTTTTACGAAGTAAGGATGAGAGAAATTACTATTTGTGTGCAACGAGGCCAGAAAAAAATTCATTTTCATATTTTTGAAATGCTTTGGAGGTTTGTCGCAAAGCTTACAAAGAAGTTCACGCAATCGGAAACTCATGGTTTCAACGAATGCATGCACGACTTCAAAAAGACCCAACATTACGGGGATCCTTACAGGGTCGAATTGTTTCTCCAGATGCTTTAAATGCAACTACTTGGCTAAAGCATTTCATAGATGTGCACGAAGAAAAATTGCCTAATTTCTTATATTTTCACTTGTCCGATAATTTTACAAAATTAGAAATATTTTTGATGTACAAAGAGTTTGCAAAAACAAAAAATGTTTCCTATTTGAGTTACTCATATTTTCTTAGAATTTGGAAAAGAGATTTTGGACTGGTAAAGATTCTCAAAAAATCACGAATGATAGTATGCTCCACTTGCGAGTTGTTAAAGTCTACAAAATAACTTGCAAAGCCTCATAAATTAGGAACATCAACTACGACTGTCGAACTTTCAGATCTTCCTCGGGATAATGATTTCCTACAGCTTGTGCAAGGTGAGGAACGTGAAATTTATGTGGACTCAAGGAAGAATAGGAAAAGTGTAAAAGCTGCAAAAATGATATGGCATGGTGATTTGAATGAAATCCAAATTAGAAGCCTTGTTGCACTTCTAGCTTCAGAAAACAATGAAGGACATCCATTTTGGATTGCCAAAGTACTTGGTTTTATTCAAAATAGCAATCAAACAAAAGTACTACATGTCCATTGGTTGCACACCACTTCAACGAATGTTTTTTTGGAAAGGTACGAACTCGAAATGTTGCAAGTAGATCCAAAGGACAAGAGAAAAAAATTGTCAAAAAATTAACCAAGAGTCGACAATTTGAATCTACAGGATGTAGATGTTTTGGCATTTAATTTTGAATTAACAATGACCAATCATCTACGAAAGTCAACAATATCTATATTGAAAGAATGACTTGGATTACTTGAAAAACCATCATCCTCCACTCGTCGTCAACAGAGAAAAGCTGATTTACAAGATTTTTTGTCAACATTAGACGCGGATTCTGAGGAACACATGTCAGTTGAAGAAGACGGGTCTTCCAATTCATCAACTGAAAACCAGAGTGTTGCGAATATGTCAAGTTCTGAATTTAGAGGCATCAGTGAAAATTCCTTAGAAAATGTACTTTAAAAAAAAGAATGCGCAAATATAATTTAAGCTATTTTGTATTTCAATGGGATTTCGAGTTTCAAAAATTATTTGTTCTCTTGAATTATTATTTCATTTGTAATTATGATGGTTTTATGAAGTTTGCAACAAAAAACTTGTAGTTCTTTATTTAAAATATGTATTTTTTGGCTTTTTTAAAAAACAAAATCTAGAGATTTATTAAAAAAATCCATGATTTTGGCCTTAAACTAGGACCATTAAAAAACACCAAAAAATATTACTCTTTTTCAGGTCAAAGTCCCAAAACAAATGTCATCGTGTCTAAAATATATGTAGGATTATGAACTGTTGGATTTTGAATATATAGGATGCATGTAGATTATTATAATACTTCAAAAAACCACGTAAAATTTTGAAATGAGAAAGTTCTACCTTGTAGGTGAGCTTTAGTGAGTATGATTGAGAAATTTTTGATTATGTCTAAATTAATAGGGCTTTATTTATCGGCCCTAGGACTGTTCTGCTCTTTTTCCAAGTGATATATCTCATCTTGCCTACTTATAATATAGATAATAATTCTTTTCTGACCTTATTGGATATATTAGATCTTTTCGATTTCACAGAGGCTGAGGCTCTTTGCGGTTTGAACAAGGAGCTTCATGAATTTTCAAATATTATTGATTATGATGCTAATGATCTTCTCCCTAGGGTGGATGATGTAGGTAAGGATGAATTTTATTCAGGAAGAGATTGCTTGAAGATGGTTGTTGAGCAGATGCACCAAAAATAAAATGATCTTCCTTCTGAAGAAGAGTTTTTCAAATTCCGAAATCAACTTGGTTTTTCAAAAACAACTGTCTACACACCAACCTTATTGACATCGAGAGGTGGTCATAATTGTTGGGTTCTTTGTATGAATGATGAGAAATGATTGTGTTTAAATATTTTGTTTATCAGTTCAGATACCAACCTTGCTAGATACGAGATCCAATCAAGAGAAAACTCAACATATAAATTATAATAGGATCTTTGCCAAATAGTCGATTCAGACTATTACTTAGATAGATAAGATGAATATCTTAGTAGGTGTCAATGACCAACATGAAGGGAACAAAACAATTAGACATCTTTGACAACCATGCTTCCTTCGAGATTAGATATCCGATTGAGTCGAGGAATGCGTATCAATGTAAGAGAAAGGAGTTATCAGAAATCATTCATCAATGTACAAAACACATAAAAAAAATAGAGAATATGCATTAAGCTGTTGTGAATACAAGGATCAGATCACGATCCTATGCCCAATAATGGTTCAGAGTAATAGCGCACTAAGTGCTATGATTTTACTATGCTAGTTACAATTGAATATGATCTCTACTTCTTAAATTACTTTCACTCTGTCTAAAATCTTTGATCCTATGGAATAATTCTGATACAAAGGAGTTCACGGAGGAACTCTGTTTCACGCTTCTACTGATTGACTCTGATATCATGCATTCATATTCTTTTTATTTACTTATCAAAAGTGTGTTGTTGTTATGTATATATATATGCGTCAGTTATAATAATTGTGTGAGAAACGAGCGTGAAGTAGTACAGTTCACATTCTATGCTAAGCATAGCAAAGCAATTACCTGGCCGCTACAAAATACAAGCCAATAAAAATTGTCATATTTTGTAAGGCCCTGCGTTGGATTTTTTGAATTAAATAACAGGCCTGTTTCTTGGGCACAAAGTGCTTTTAACTCCAACTAGTTAACATCTCTAGCTTTGGAAACTCTGACATACTCTTTGTAAAAAAATCTAATCCTTTGGATGACAATCATTTTCATTCTATAGTCTTGATCAATGTTATGGTCCCAGGCAAGAAGTTTAGCTTCTTCCACTGTTATCCCAACGAATGCAATGGCACTAATAGTCCGGAAAGAAGCTACATGGGAGTACTCTTGGAACAATTGTTTTCCGGTTTGAAGATTATGAATGCCGTCCAAAACAAAAAAAAATGATAAGAATCTAAAGAAGAAAAATCAAAATCTGAAATACATTTACACTCGGCTTGGTCTATCAAAACAACAAAAGGTGTGACAATTGTATGCGTATGATCTTTAAGTTTAATTTTTAAGCTATGTACATGTATTTCGTTAGGCTCTCGAACCTCCATTGGTGGATCTCCAGTGGATGGATCAATAGGAGGTGGATCACACTAGTCAATATCCAAAATCAACGTAGTCTCTCTTATTTTTTTATTTTTATGAATTTCATCTCTAATTCTAGAGATCTCAAATGAATCCTAGAGGTTGGATAGAGGCTCCAGACAAAATTAAAGTGCACTCTTTTTTTTCAAAAGGAATTACTTTCGGTTGTTTAGCCATTGATTTGTTTCTAGCATTGGTTTCTCGGTTGTGGTTTTAGTATGTCCAGCAGCAATAGATTTCTTTCTTTTTTTGGGAAGGAGGGTGTAGATTTTTCACTCGCACCTTTGACATCCCAATGCCACTGACTTTGTACTATGGGAAGAAAAGATTGGATCCTTCTTTAGACATTGTTTTAAGCTCTACATGATAGAGAACAAAAGAATTATATTAGAGAACTTCAAATAATCATAGTGTTATCTATGCTCAGCATAGAATGCAATTATTATAGTACCAAATAATCAAAACCCTAATTAATTCCAAATGAGACTGATGATCTACGTAAAAAATTCTAAATTTCTTTTTGTGTGTACATACCAATGTTACAAGGGCCTTGTCAAAATAAATTTTAACAGCTTCGTCCCGGCAAAGTCGAATCTTTTGCATTACCTCATCCAAAATGAATATTGAACGAGTTTTATCAAGTTCTTTCACAAAAACCTTGACCAATGCTTCTTGCTCCTCATCATCATCGGGTTGGATCGTCAAGAACTCTTCCTTGCATTTATACTTTGTGGTATCCTTCTGGACCTTTATAATAAGTTCATGGTCCCAATTCATTAAGGACATCTTTAATCTCCAAAAGGTATTACCTTTTTGCATGGTCATTGATCCAACTTTTAAATTTTCACTGTTTTGCTCTCATCATCTTGAACTGAACTTTGGTCGTCTTTGTCTGTATGACCCTTAGCCTTTGGACATTTTCTTGAAACTTAAGGCAGTGCCTTGAAGGTATATGGTCATTTCTTTTATTAATCATGATATAAAGTACATTTCATTATTACAATGTCGTGAAAAATTGCCATTTTAATAAAAGTACTTAGCAACTATCTTTATTATTGTTCATCAAAGTCACTTATGAGTATTGCTAAAAATAGCTTATTGCTATTTAACAAACTTATTAGAAATAGTAAAGTCTTAAAAATATCTCTAATTCTTTCAATATAACTGTCATTTGAAGACCGATTGTGACATTTGAACTTGTTATAGAAACTTATAGCTACTTTTTAACATAGCCACATTCGTATATCAACAAAAGTGGAATAATAGTAAATTTTGTGCATATGCAATACATATAGCACATTTTTTTTCTAAGAGATCAGCATGAATCATTAGATTTGCTGAAATTGTAAAATTTTGACTAGAAAATAGTACTACAATAGTTTCCTACCACATATCTAACTAGCGAGGAGAGATACTACATAAGACTAGTGATCTAGGCATCATGCATGTATAGTGAAAAAAGCAAACATTAGGCATGAAGCATAACATTCACGTCACAACTCTCTCTCTCTCTCTCTCTCTCTCTCTCTCTCTCTCTCTCTCTCTCTCTCTCTCTCTCTCTCTCTCTCTCTCTCTCTCTCTCAAAGCATTCACAAGACAAAAATATGAGGGAACTCAATGTTTTGATTGATCAAATGAATGTTGTGAACATGAAATACAAAGGTTTTGGCCCTTATATAGTTGGGTCCAAAAGAGGTGAAGTGCCACATGTTTATTGGCTCATTTTTAAACTTGAGAGTGTAAGTAAACTTGTCTTTATTTTTTCAAGTAACTTGACTTTACAAGGTTTTCTCTAACAATTCCTACTTGAGTCGTAGCACATAAATTTCTACTATGCCACTTCAAGGCATATTCAGCTACTGGCACATGCAATAAAGTGCACCCATTATGCAATGTGTGACTTTTATATAATTACATAATTTACAATACTGACGTTGTGTAAGCCCTCAATACTTATTTACATGCATTATACATTGGGCATTTCATGGCACTGGAAATAAAACTTTCTTCAAGCAAGTCACTGAATCGAGATATGATACCAAATGAAGGTCCCAATGACAATGTCTATTATTTTTCACAATTACAAACCTACATCAAATATTTCAAACAACAACATTTATCATAACACAAACAGAGAGTGGAGAAGTGGTAGCATCCAACACCAAACTGCACTATATCATAATGACCAACAAAAATTCTAATACAAGCCAAAAATCCCCTATACTCTAGGCATTAAAAATTTACTAATCTAGATGGCCCTCTAGGATCAAGATAAGAATCTTAAAAATAGTAAACTATTCTAATATACACAAGGTCCATGAGTAGTCTCTAGTCCTAGCATTTGAGATCCCAAACACTAAGAAAAGGGACCCTTCAAATCACAATCCTCTAATAGGATATCTATACATATAAAAAAAAAACTCTACTTCCCAATCTTAACCCAATCTATGAGTTTTCTTATCCACATTGACATTGACCTATACCAATATCTACTAGTCCCTGTGAAAGTACTGTACTTTAGGACCATAAATGGATCTACAAAAGATCCACAAGAGTGATTGGATGCTTGCTTAACAATCTATCAAAAAACTAGACACAAAAAAGTTGATCTAGATTGGCAATTTGACAAACAACAAGCATTAACAATCAAAAGCATTGATAAACATTGAAATACGAGCCCACACATGTGTACTACAGGCTGTAGTACGGCCTTCAACCTGAGAAACAAGTAGAAATTGATTTGGTTTCATTTGGATCACAAAAACTCAATGTACATAGTGAACTACTTGAGATTGCCAATGAGCTCCAAAAATTTTCTATCTTCTCACTATGGAGAGAGGGAATACAAAGCAAATTCGACTTCCTTCTTGAAGTTAGGTGGATTTCCAGCATGTAATAAGGAAGTTAACTCACTCTCCTTGACCTAAAATGAAACCCTAGTCTATTTCCTAGAGTTATGCTTGGTAGGTAGCTAGTTGGTCAAATTTTCACCTTAAACTTAGGTGTAGGTCCTATAAAGTAGGGATGACCACCAAATAGACATGACCAACTCTCTTGACTTGACCTAACCTACATTAGGATGGGTTTCCCATGTGGGATCATGGCCTCACATGTGTGGGACCCACTTGTGTACACAATTTACACTATTCTACATGGTTTTTGATCAAGCTAGATTTGCCAATTTTTGGCAATTCTTCACACTCCTCAAATTTAGCTTGATCTATTTACAACTCTCTTGATAGATGAATGAAAGCTTTTAGAAGTGTCTAAAAAATCCAGCTACAAACAAGGAACTTTTGAGACTCCAATAGAGAATGATGTCCATGAAGGATCTTTCACCACCTCTTAGAGAATCCCTTACAAGATGTTCCATAAATGTGTCTATATACATGTAGCACACTTCAAAACTAAACATCATGCCAAGCCATGGATTCCAAGGCATTTTGTTCACTTGAAGATACATCAATGAAAATATTAAGTGCATAAATAATGTTGCCAAAGACAACTTGTCTTGCTTGATCCATATGATTGAGCCTAGATGGCTCCATCTTGATACTCAAGATTCTTCTTGGAGTCCTCGGGTCTTGAGCTTGATCCTCCACTTGACTTGACTTCAAAACATCAATGAATTGAATAATGTGTTGATCCAAAGGTGCTTCTTCAAGTTTACAAATCTTCCACTCTTGAAAGATCACATTTCCACCATTGACAAATTCTTTGGTTGAAAACAAGTAGATTCTACAATCTCTACTTGAAGAGCAAAACACTACCATTATTCCTATCATTGAAATAGGATAATCTTTGGTCCTTACATTGGAATGATCATGCACAAAGCATGTGGACACAAAGATTTTCAAAGCAAATGATGTTTCATCTTTTATGACTCTATTCAAACTATTACAGAAATAGTTATCCAATAAAATTGCTTTATCAACAACAAATGTAGATTTCAAAGCATCCCATTTCATTGTCTTGTCATACAAAGTAATAAACACCATGGATCTTAAAGGTAAGAAACAAGTCACCCCATGTCTACTAATACTTTCCAAAAAGTATTCAAAGATAGTAGACTCTCCAATGCTCACCACCCTTGCAAGATGCACACTTGAATGGACAATTTGCATGCAATTTGATGACTCGGCCATTGTCATTGAGGACTCCCTTGGAACTCTCATGCTTTGAGGCTGATCCTCAATATCTTCCTCCTTTTTATGCTCCTCCTCAATGCAAGCAAGATCACACTTTGCCAAGATCTCCTTTTGAGTGATCTCCTCATTTGCCAAGCTCATTCTTTCAAAAGCAACACTAGCTTCCAACTTAAACAATCTTCCATGCTTAAATCCCTTTGCAATGCAAACATCATTCTTCAAGATGAAACAAACACCATGCTTAAAGTGGACATCCAAACCACTTTCTAAGAGTAAACCAACACTAAGCATATTCTTGGTGATTGATGGTACATAAAGGACATTTTCTAGATCCATGCATTTTGAGGATTCTAGACACAAAGAGATGGTGCCAACACCATCTACCCTACACTCTTCATCATTTGCAGTAAAGACAAACTTTTTAGCAGCATTGAAAGAGTGTAAGGTTGAGAAAAAGTCCTTTTCACAAGACATGTGGGAGCTAGCCCCACTGCCGATCCACCAATTGTCTCTTGAATTGCTATTGCTTGTTGGTGAGGATGTAGATGCCATCAAGAATACATCTACTTTATCCTCCTCCTCCTCCTCCTTTGCAAGGTTTCCTTGTTTGTCCTCCTCCACTTGTGATCTTAGCCTCTTGTAGCATTCAGATGCATAATGCCCCTTCTTTCCACAAAAGAAGCATTTCTGCTTTGACTTGTCCTTTGAGCTTGATGCATCATCCTCTTCTTTGGCCTCCTTTGGATGCTTCTTCTTTTCATCGGTCTTCTTTTTGCCCTTGAATGAGAAATTGCCTTTCTCATCACCATCCTGCAAAGACAAGGAACTCGTCATACATTTTGCATGGAGCATCCTACACTCTTCAGCCACTAATACACTGTGAAGTTTTTCTATAGTTGGCAAAGTGTCTTGGATGGCAAAACTTTGGACCAAATTTGCAAAGTCATCTCCTAGACCATTAAGGACAATTTGTACAAGCTCTCCATTATGAATCTTCTCTCCAATGGAAGCCAACTCCCTATTTAGAGACTTGATTCTGAGTACATAATCCTGTGCACTCTCCTCACTTCTCCTCATGCTTTGCAAAATTTGATTTCTAAGCATAAGAACTCTAGAAGTGTTGCTAGACTCATAGATTGATTTTAAAGACTCCCAAGCCTCTTTAGCATTAGTACAAGCTGATACTTCTCTCAACAAATCATTGCTCACATTCATCTTCACACAATGAAGTGCAAGCCTAGATCTCTTCTTGTATCTAGCTAACTCCTGTGCACCTAGAGGTTCATCTTCATCTTCAATCAAGAACTCATAAAGGTCTTGGAGCACCAAGAGTGACTCCATTCTAACCTTCCAAATAGCATAATTTGTAGAATTCAATCTCTCACTAGCTTCTACAAGGTATGCTCCAGCAGATCCCATCTTACTAGTGACTTCTACAAACAAGAAATAGATTTGATTGACTTGAAACTCACAAAGATCTCACACTTGCAGTGTTTCACTCAAATTTGATTTCCAATCCAACAAATGGACTTATAATCACAGTTCTATCACTCCCTCACAAAGCTGGAATGAAGATAAGATGAAGTGAAAACTACTTTCAAACAAATCTTGCCAAGAAATGGATTTGATTGTCTCTAAAAACTCACTAAGGTCTCTCTCTTGTAGTTTTTCACTCAAATTAGATTTCTAGTCCAACAAATGGACTTATAATCTCAGTTCTAGCACTCCCTCACAAAGTTGGAATGAAGATAAGATGATGTGAAATCTACTTACAATCAAATCTTGCCAAATTTGGCTATTTTTGGACAAAAAAAATGACTTAATCTCTTTCTTCCTTCTTGGTGTACTTTCAAGACCTGTTTTTAACCTTAATAGGACTTGAACTCAGCCTAGATTAATTAGATTCCATGAAACAAATTCAAATCTAATCAATGGCAAATGATCTTGGTAGATTATCCTAGGATCTCCACCAAAAATTACACCAATAGCTCACAAATTGAATTTTTTTGGATCAAATGAATACCATGCATTAAATGCAGGTTCAGAGGTGCCCACACATGTGGACAGTGCAGATTTGGACCCCTACCAAGTTTGGGATCAAATCTCCTCACCATAATCAAGATTCTAGCTTGCCCTCTCAATACTAGTTTTTAGCACCAAAACTTGCTAAAAATGGATTTGCATTAGATCAATGGCTTATGCTCTTGTACTTGGCTCTGATACCATGTGAAAGTACTGTACTTTAGGACCATAAATGGATCTACAAAAGATCCACAAGAGTGATTGGATGCTTGCTTAACAATCTATCAAAAAACTAGACACAAAAAAGTTGATCTAGATTGGCAATTTGACAAACAACAAGCATTAACAATCAAAAGCATTGATAAACATTGAAATCCGAGCCCACACGTGTGTACTACAGGCTGTAGTACGTCCTTCAACCTGAGAAACAAGTAGAAATTGATTTGGTTTCATTTGGATCACAAAAACTCAATGTACATAGTGAACTAGCTTGAGATTGCCAATGAGCTCCAAAAATTTTCTATCTTCTCACTATGGAGAGAGGGAATACAAAGCATATTCGACTTCCTTCTTGAAGTTAGGTGGATTTCCAGCATGTAATAAGGAAGTTAACTCACTCTCCTTGACCTAAAATGAAACCCTAGTCTATTTCCTAGAGTTATGCTTGGTAGGTAGCTAGTTGGTCAAATTTTCACCTTAAACTTAGGTGTAGGTCCTATAAAGTAGGGATGACCACCAAATAGACATGACCAACTCTCTTGACTTGACCTAAACTACATTAGGATGGGTTTCCCATGTGGCATCATGGCCTCACATGTGTGGGACCCACTTGTGTACACAATTTACACTATTCTACATGGTTTTTGATCAAGCTAGATTTGCCAATTTTTGGCAATTCTTCACAGTCCCTACCAACATAATAGCCATTACTGCTAGAGCATCGTCATTGCCATGAAAACCCTTCAATGATGATAACCTAATTGCACTTTTCTATTTGCTCATGAATCTCACTTTTTTCTCACCACAAACATCTCTATTAAAGCTATGGAGAGACATCATAAGTGAGAGAGGGCTTTGGAGTCCTAACAAGTACAATGAGTGAACTTTGGAAAAATAGGTAAGTAAGACCATGGGTTTTGGCTTGCATGTCAGTCATCATCCCTTCACCTGAAGTGGAAAGAGCCTTATTTTCTAACATCTTGCGCTTTACAGAACCAAAACATCAATTTGTTCAAGTCAGTTTTGAGTAGATTGGCAACAATAGCACAGAAACAATGATATAAAGAGAGAGCCAAAGATCCACAGGAAAGGCTTTTTACTTTTAAGGGCCTTAGGACTAAAAAAGTGTGAAGTTTGATGCTCACTTTATCTTGATGAGAAATAGGCAAAATTTTTGTTGAATCTCTTCTGGACATGTGTCATCTATATATTGGTTTGCGTTGACATCCCATGCACTTTATGGGTGTAATGCCATTTATGCTCCAGATATTTTTGTGTAGATTAGGAGAGAATTAGGCCATATAATGTAATGGCTTGTATAATGAGCTAAAAACGTTTGGCCAAGTTTTTGTGAGGATCAATTCCAACCCTTACAAACATGTTGGCCTATATGTGAACCACGTGGGTAGCTGGTTCATGTGCGCTAAAGAGCACAAACCCTTGCACGTGCAAGGATCACGACCCAACCCATGCTCAGATCCATGATGTGATATATATTTTTTGAATCAGTAATCTCCGCATGGCAAATCATTAGGGCTCAAAGAGCACAAAACACTCAAAACATTCACTTATGGGAATGAATGTTATAAAGTGCCATCTATATGGGTGTGCAAAGATTGTATTCAGGGGTTGTTTACATCACACGTAATTGCTTTTTGTTGGAATTTTAGGTCTTTTTGGGGCCTATATTGTATTGCCTAATATAGGTCCCATAAATTCCTACATTAGAAAAACCTAGAGCCCGATGAGGGCCTTTGAAAAGGATGCTTTTTTATTTATTTTTCTTATTTTCATTGCCATGTGGACCAATTGAAACCTTAGCTTTGGGGTTCTATGTAACGTAGAATTTTCCAGATATAAATAAAAGAAAAACTTTTGAAATATATTGTTGTTTCGTCGGGCAGCATGTGTAAATGCTATTGGTTGATGAGACCTGACCTTCCAGCTCATCACTGCCCGATGAGACCCAAAAATATTGAAAATGAATATGATTGATGGTTGAGATGAGAAAATCGATGTACCATTAATGTATATGCATTGTCAAACCATGGTTAATAGGGTTAACCAGAGTTAATTTGTGGCGCCAAATAGATCACTATTTCAAATTTTTGCCAACACTTTTTCTCAGATTCATGGCTTTTTGTCTACGCAAATTTTCAAATTCATAGTTCATTGTTTCAGATTTTTGCATGCAAATTACGAATAGCGCCATCAAGGAAGCCGTGCTCCTCAATCGACTATGTGCTTCTATTCAACGAGACAGATGATAATGGATTATGGGTGCCAACAAAATATTCAAAAAACTCCTGGGTTTTGATACATCCATCATTAAGAGGAACATTTTGAAAAGGGAAAAGGTCAAAACTATCATTTTGATCTTATTGGAAGGCCAGAATTTTGGATTTCAGAACATCATCAGGAGAAAAATCTATTTCTGAAATTCTAGTCCAACATGTATATATCCATTCATAAATAATTGTGCAAGGATTCAACTGTCAAGATCACAAAAAAAGCAAGTGTGACTATTGATATTTTTGATACTTTGATTTTTGTCATTCATAAATATCTAATAGTAAACTTGCCAATCTGATCATTTTTCTCTTGCAGATTTATATCCATCCAACATAAATGAATGGGAGCCGAATGGATCTTTAGTAGGTGTGTTAGATGTTATTCACACTGATATTGGACAACTGCAATATCGAGGTAGAACTGCAAAAGATCTAGCTGATAGTGGGATCTTTCTTTATGAATCAATGTACATTCCTGATACAAAAGAAAATTTTGGACAAATAGTACCAATTCCATTACCTAGTTTTGAAAGTTATGAATGGATTGCACCAGATGCTATAGTTGCAGAATCATTTAGTTGCAAGATATATAATGATGTAAAAAATTCATTAAAAATGAGCACGGGATTAAAAACAGTCAGATTGAGTTGGTTTATTTCCTTGAATATATTTGTAGATTTCTTTTCAAGTGTCAATGTACACAAAACCCCAATGATGTTTGTATGCAAAAATTTATCAGATAGTTTATTATCTGAACTTATGGATGAAGGCTGGGACAAAAGATCAGATGGAGAAATAGAATGCAAAATTAAAATGTCTTCCATGTGCTTCCGTTATCAAATTGAAAAAGAAATGTTGAGCTTATGCTTCCATTATCAAAGATGGAAAAAAAATAAAGGTAAATGGGTGCCACTCGATCAAGACTTGGAAGCCAGTGGACATTCAAAATGAAAAAATATTGAAATTATATACAATGATGTCGTTTTGACATGTGTTGAGGTGGAAGAAGACTGGAGTCTATTGCTCCTACAAGATGATGTACTTTCAGACTTCAGATTCATTTTCAATGGTAAACTCGTAAGTAACCTACGCGATCTTTTATGACTAGTTTCAATCAAAACTTTCTAATACAAACTCTGTACTAATTCTAACTAACTTTGTATTAGTTTTATGCAGGTACGTAAAAGACATGAGCTCGAGATTAAATGCAAAGATATTGGCGAAACAATCCAAATTATGGAAGAACATTGAGATTCACTATCAACAAATACATGCCAATCATTATGTCTTTTTGTAGTGGGTTTCTTTCCTTTCCTAACATGAATCCAAGATCTAGTCAATCTAGCATCATAGAGACGGAATTAGTTGTCACACGTAGGTTCGTTCCCAAGAGAGCGATAGTTTAATTCAGATTTCAGCATGAATGGAATATCTAAATCTAATTCTACATCCATTAAGCCTACTCATTAATACTAAGATCCATTAACACTATGATCCACAACAAAGATAGCTTACTCTTTCTCTCTCTCTCTTTCTCTCCCATAACACTCAATCCCAATAACATTCAGATCCAATAATTGACAAAATCCAAAGAAAGCATGAGAGATGGAGAAGGCAAGAAGAAGAGCAAGGACATTCATCAATCCATTTCTGAAGAGAAAGATCAGACACACAAAGTGGATTGAGACACTTTGGCTAGTTTGAATCCTACTTTTGGCACGTGTAAAATGCATCAAAAGAAAATACAAGTGACTCTCAGAAGGCTCAAAAGGTGTTCATTGCTTCAAACTTAGTCTTGATCTTCAGTTTCTTGTGTAGGATGCTCAAAAAAATGGATTCAGAACAAAGCAAGATTGAATCAAATCAAAATGCTATCACTCGGATTTTGGACCTATCCCTATCCTCTTTAAGAGCTTATAACTTTGGCTAGACACATCAGATTGATTTGGTTTCAATTTTCATGAAAAGTACAAATCATAAGCTTTCCATTAAGCTATAACACTACTATCTTTGGATCTATTAGCAAGGACAACAAAAGGATTGAAAATCTCTTATTTTCACACGTGCGGAATTCCAGAATTCCGTACTACCACTTTTCAGGTCTGAAAATTCAGTTCCAATCCGATTTGTTCCAAATACACTTTAGAGAAAGGTGAGAAAAAGTGCAAAACTACTTTTTTGCTTGATTTAGCTCTCAGTTTCTTGTACAATCAGAGATGTTAGCATGCAAAGCTTAATTTGGCTCTGATACCATGACAAAATTTTTAGAATTCACACGTGTGGGGAATGTCCACAAGTATGATTGATCTTGTTTAAGCTTTGTAATTAGCACAGTAACCTGATTCTAGATTGTTTAGCAAGATCTAGTTCAGAAGAAACAGCTTAACCATAATCTAGCATGCTAAGCATCAGATTATGATAGCAATGAATCAAAGAATGAACAAAAGTACAAGATTTTAGTGTATTAGCATTAGCTTCAACACGACTTAGAGAGAGAAAGCTAGAGATATAACAAGCAAAATAATTCAGATCCAAAATGACATGAGGTAGCTACAAAACTTTGGTTCTTCATCATTGATTGTGAGGAGAGCTACACATATTTATGGAGTTTGAGGTAGCTCAAAGTAGAACCACATCTATCCATTCCAAAATGACAACTAAAGTGACATCTAGAGTCTATGTGACATTTGTCACTTGCCATGCATAAAATTCTACCAACTTTTTACAAGTGTACTAGTGCTAACTAACAAAGTACAAATCATCATGCATGTGTATACTTTGTGCATGCCTTGCATGTCACTATGGATCACTTACAATTAATGCATGTAAATTGCCATGAGTTTCTACAAGCATGACTTTGCCAATTCTATGTCTACAAACTATATGCAAGTTGTATTCTTAAAACTAGAGATTACATAGCCATGTAGCTTGAGTTCTATATAGGCCAAACTTGGCATTTTGCATTTATGAGCTACATACTTGCATGGTACAACATTTGTAGCAAGCCAAGAAATCAATATGATTTATTTTTCCAATTTTAACACTCCTCCTAAAAATAATCTATATTGATTTGAACATGGATCTTGGTATAACTCCAAGATTGGCTCTATGCTTGATGAAGGAGCTTTTGCTCAAAGGTTTGGTGAGCATATTAGCAATGCAAGATGATGTGTCGATGTGCTCCAATTTGATTTCGCCTCCAGTGAGCTTCTCTCTCACGAAGTGATGTGCAACTTCGATATGATTACTCCTTGCATGGAATATCGGGTTGTTGGCAAGGGCTTGGGCTGAAATGTTGTCACACATGATCATAGGTAGATCCTCTTCCAAGATTATCTTTAGTTTCACTAGTAACCTCTTGATCCAAAGCACTTC
This sequence comes from Diphasiastrum complanatum, assembly GCA_029204225.1. Lineage (NCBI taxonomy): Eukaryota > Viridiplantae > Streptophyta > Lycopodiopsida > Lycopodiales > Lycopodiaceae > Diphasiastrum > Diphasiastrum complanatum. Next base: position 22,253 of record MU832282.1, on the reverse strand, counting down.
CTTTGTTGTTGTAGTGAGTGCCTTGTACTCAGCTTGTTCTTCTGGCACTTTCTTCGAGTACCTGCACATACCCTCAAAGAGAGGTCATTCCTTAAACCCAGAGGGCTTCTTATTCTTGGTCTGATTCTTTATGTACGTTCGTGAGTACCTGACATCTCTTCAAAGAAAGATCAATGTTCATAATACCATCAAACAAGGTTCATAGGAGACTCTTAGTTCCACACGTATCAATTCTTGTTACTCAATTCATTAAAGAAATAAATTCATACAATATCCTAAAAGAATATTGATCATTGATAATTCTATATCATCAAAGTCTATTTGGGCTTTGAAGCTGGGAAAGTCTTTATTACTTAGGGGCAATTTGTCTCTACAAATTACACCCCTCCAACACATAAAGCGTTGTCCTCAACGAAAAATTTCTCAACTAAGAGTCTTAAATCTTTTAAAACTTTCTGGATATTCTTGGAAGAATTCTTCTTCCATTGATCTTGCATCCATAATCGAATGCTTCTTAAACTTTAGGAGATATTGTGTTTATGCTTATTTCTTTCTTTCAGATTTGATCTTATATGTTAAGATCAACTTTGGGTGAAGAGTCTTTTCAGTTCCTTGATCTACCTCAGATCTCTTAAACTATGAATTCAGAATCAGCTTACTGAATCTATCTCGGGTAGATCCAATCATTTCATTTTCATCCTGGGTTTTAGATTGCTCAAAAACAATTTCATAGTAAATTGTTTCTTTGGGAATTCAGGAATGGGATAGGGTAAAGTGGTCTTAAAGTTTTCAGTCCCCGTTCCTCCTTAGTATGTTGTCATACTAGTCATGCTTTTACATAATGTCTTAGGAAGTTTAAATTCCTATTCATGATTTCAAAAGATGCTTGAAATCTGGCACCATCTTAATCAAGAATGGCTAGACCGCACAGAACCACAAGGAGCCTTCTTGTGATTTCTTGCATTCATTGCCTTGTTGGGCTTTACTTGGCCCTAAGAAGCAATACTTCTATATTCTAAACATGACATTCGAGTTCTCCGCAAGTAGGCTTCCAGTGTTTCGTTGTCATCTGGTTCTTCATCATGCCTATCAGGAGTCTTTGTCTTCTTGATCTTTTCCAAGCAGTTCTTGCTTTTTGAAGCACAAGGCCTGTGGAGCTTTGTGTTCTACTGCATGCATGAACATACAAGGTCTTCACATCAAGTTCATGACATATTAAACCATAGCTCTGATACCAAACTGTGAAGTCGAGGGTGAAGGCCTATCTTAAGTTCTTAGAAGCCAAAAAATGTAATTGACTTATCATTCACATAAAGCTAGTCTCGTATCAACCTAAATGAAAATCAAATAAAGGCTTTAAAACAACTCAAAAACAGTGCATCACATAGATTCATTCACACAACAGTGGAAGCACTGAGGGGTCAAGATGGGGACCCTAGCCCCCCCCCCCCCGAAGGGTTCTTTTCTTGTCATTATGCAAATCCAATTGGCCAATGCCAATTACATATACAATGGATTCCAATAGGGGTCTCAAAGTAGGAACATCAACTTAACATAGACTTAGTTCATACTCAATGATCTTTATTTCCATATCTAGCTTAACAAAAGCATAGAATTTTTTTCATAAGTCTTAATCTTTCCGACATGCAATCATGTTGGATCTTAGATTCTTGACATGGAATCCAAATGGATCTTAGATTCTTGACATGCAAACATGATGGTCCTTAGATTCTAGTCATGAAATCATGAGGGTTCATAGATTATTGACATGCAACAGTCATGAAGTGACATGCATGGTCATTAGAATGCATGGTGTGACATGCAAGCTTCAAATCTGACATGCAAGTTTTAGATCTGACATGCATGGACAATAGGCCACAGATGGTATGGCATGCAAGCTTAAAATCTAACATGCAAGCTTTAGATCTGACATGCAAGGACAATAGGCCACTGATGGCCTGACATGCAAGCTCTAGATCTGACATGCATGGACAATAGGCCACAGATAGTCTGACATGCAATGGTACTGATCAACCATTCTTACATATGGGTAACAGATTCAAGAGTATATCATGGTTTCAGGAGAAGATGGGGGGGGAGAGAGAGAGAGAGAGAGAGAGAGTTTGTGTGTGTGATGTGAAAGAGAGATAGGAATTCGAGAGAGTTTGAGCTCCAAAAATCCTGCAATCCACAAAATAGCATAGCCTTCTTGAGGTAATGCCTCAATCCTCTTCTTCAAAGCACCTGTACACAACAAAAAACAAATGGGCAGAGCTTGGATGTAGCATCCTTTAATCTTCTTGGTAGTGGGGCGCATTTCCACTTATATAGAGAGTGGAGAGTCCTTTCAAAGTGAGTGAGGTGTCAATTTCAAGTGCATGAGGTGTGAGGAAGACTCCAATTGGACTTATGGTGAAGTGAAGTGCATGGATGAGGTGTATTAGTTAGAGAGGGTGAATGGGTGATGTGTATTAGCTTGGGAGAGTTATTATGGTGATTTGGCATATGAAGTGAGAGTGTAGGAGGGCGCCCCATTCTAGGTGTCATATAGCCTAGAATGCATGAGGAAAAGTAGGTGGGAGGTAGGTGGTACAAGGTTCAAACTTGACTTTTATTTACATATAATTTTACATGGTTACAACTTGGGATTTCACCCAAGTGCAATCTTCCTAAGGAAGAGCCAAGGTATATGTCCATCTTGTTTTTGCATAATGTCCATCAATTTCTAGGCCCTTTTTGCTAGAGGTTGCCCATCCTCAATAGTGGTCATTGGCACTTATTTTCTAGAGGTTGCCCATCCTCAATCATGGTGGAAAAATTCACTAGGGTGATCAGACCCTAGGCCTTATCCCGTTCTTTATAGACTCCTCTGAGCCTTCATCATAGACTTAGTAATATGTCTTCTTTATAGACTCTTTTGAGCCTTCATTATAGACTTTATCAAAAGCCTTCTTGGATAGCAGTCTTTAGGCTTAAAAAGCTTCTTGTTTTGATTCTTGTTCTTCTGGCACTTTTTTCGAGTACCTGTACATACCCTCAAAGAGAGGTCAGTCCTAAAGCCCAGAGGGCTTCTTATTCTTGCTCTGATTCTTTAGGTACGTTCGTGAGTACCTGCACATCTCTTCAAAGAAAGATCAGTGTTCATAATACCATCAAATAGGGTTCATAGAAGATTCTTAGTTCTACAGGTATCAATGCTTGTTACTCAATTTATTAAAGAAATAAATTCGTACAATATCCTGAAAGAATATTGATCATGTTGAAATGGAAAAATAATCCATCTTGACTTTAAGCTTGCTACAAATATTTTGCCATGCGGTCCCTAACTTTGGAATTCCAATTTTCCTTGGTGTTTCTTCGATGTATCAAGAAGCACCTGGTCACCTAAGTGTAGATCTTTATTGCATAAGTGACGGTCATGCCAGGCCTTTTGGCATCATTTATTAACCAGTTGTGCGTGGTAAGATATGAGTCTTGTCTCGCATAACTGGGCTAACGTAAATAGCCTGGTCTTGACTTATTGCTCAATTGTAGCTTTTCCACAAAGATATGTAAAAAAACTTCCATGACTCTTAGCGAAGGTACTAAGAATTCTACAGGCATTACTGCCTCCTGACCATACACTAAGTGGAAAGAGGTAACCCACCCAGTGGCTTTCTTTGGGGTGCTGCGGTAAGCCCAGAGAGCTGAAAAAAGTTTTGTTTCCCAATCAGAGCGATTGGTTTCAACTATCTTTGTCAAAATTTTACAAATCGTCTTGTTAGTTGATTCGGCTTGGCCATTACACCTAGGATAGTACGGGGTGTACTCTTTCGGTGAACGACAAGGCAATGGCATAATAAATTATCAATGACAGTATTTAAAAAATACGTGTCGCGATCACTTACTAGCTCTATAGGATAGCCAAATTGTGTAATAATATTTTCGTAAAGAAAACGCGTGACAGTTTTTGCGTTGGCATCCTTTGTTGCGCCTCAACCCACTTAGTGGCGTAATCTGTGGCTATCAGGATGTAACGTGCTTGGGTATGTTTTGCTGCTGGACTGATTGGTCCAACAAAGTCAATTTCCCACTTATGGAAGGCTTCGTCTTCTATAATGGGAGTCAATGGTGTGAAGTTTGCTTTTGTATTTTTCTTTGCTCGTTGACAGACATCACACGTTTTAATGACAGCAAATGTGTCTTTAAACAAAGATGGCCACCACAATCCTGCTCGAAGGATAATCTTAGCTGTGGCTTCATCAGAGAAGTAGCCACCGCCAATGCCCTCATGAGCCTTAGATATGATAGGCTGTATCTTATATTCATAAGCACATCGTCGGATAATACCGTCAATGTCCTGTTTATAAAGTTGTCCTACTATGAGCTGAAAGGGTGCTGCTTTAGGCAAAAAAAAAAAAATTTGTCACTGTACTCAGGCCTTCTTTGAGTTTGCCTGTTGTTAGGAACTGAGTGATTCCCTCAGCCCAGAAGGGTGTAGCATTAATCTGAAAAAGACATGCATCAAGGAGATCATCGTTGACTGGTGCAGTTGCTTTTTCAGCATTAGGTAGTCGAGAAAGGTGATCCGCCATGAAATGTTGGGTTCCTTTCCGAACGACTACGCGGAAATTAAATTCCTCTAATATCAATAGCCATTGAGCTATACATCCCATCTTATAGGATGACTTGATGGTCAGTGTAGAAGACAAAGGTTTGGCCTAGTAGATAATGTCTTAGTTGTTGAATAGCATAGACCATCGCTAATGCTTCTTGCTTAGTGGCTTTATAGTTGACTTCAGCAGGAACCAGATGCCTTGCCATACTCGCTCGGTTGTGCAAGAAGACCTCCAATGGCATACTTACTTGCGTCAGTATGCACATGGAACTCTTTCGTGTAGTCTGGCGAGCGGATTATGGGTGCCGTGGTAAGGGCTGTTTTCAACTCCTCAAAGGCTTTAATTCATTCTTCGGTCCAACGATGATCTACCACAACTAAATAAACGAGGCATGCCTTGCCAGCATAATTGATTATAAAGATGCGATAATAATTTGTGTGACCGAGGAAGACGTACATTTCCTTCATTGTTGCAGGTAAGGGCATTTCAGCTATTACCTTGATTTTTGAAGGGTCGGTAGAAATACCGTCCTTTGAAATTATATGTTTGAGTACCACCCCATGGGTGACCCAGATTTGACACTTATCATGGTTTAGAGAAATTTCAAATCTACGGCAACGAATGAAGATTTTTTCCAGTGCATCAAGGTGCGTAGTGGCGGAGGAATGTACACCCAGATCGTCAAGATAAATCTTGACAATCCGATGTAACAGGTCTTGGAAGGCCAGTTGCATGACCCTCTTAAACGTTGAAGGGGCGTTGCATAAGCCAAAAGGCATGACATTATAAGCATAAACCCCGTTCTCTGTGGCAAAGGCCGTTTTATGTTTATCTTCAGGGGCTATTTGAACAAGGAAATGACCGTTGAATCCATCCAAGAAGCTGAAAGCTTCAGCTCCTCCCATTTCCTCTAAGATCTGGGTCATTTTAGACAAGGGAAAATGGTCTTTCTTTGTAACCGCATTAAAGTTCTTGAGATCGATATAGATACGAAGTTTGCCAATTCTTTTGGGTACAACCAGAATGGGTGATACCCAATCAGTATGTTGGACTTCATAAATGAAGCCAACATCCAACAATTTCTTAATATCTTCATCGATTCTTTTGCGATAGACGGGTTTACTTACTTTCTGTAAGGTTTAGCCCTAATGGGCTTAGCATTGTCTTCTAAAGAAATCGTATGAACCATGACTTCAGGTGGAATTTCTTTCATTTCTATATAGTTCCATGCGCAAAGTAAAATTTCAAGATTAGAAAGTTGTTCAGCCAAAAGGTGTGCACCAACATGAACTATTCGTTCCGTCTCCTTGTCAGGGTCATTAAGGTTTAACAACATCATTTTAACGGGTCCTTTAAAGGAGTTGGAATTTGGTGTAGGTTCCCGATGTGGCTGCAGTAATTGGATAACAACGTCATCCAGAGTAAAATATTTAAATTTTCGTGGAAGATCGAAAGGTGGTTCCACAAAGTTTTCCCAAAAACTTTGGGAATCATCTGTGTTGAGTCACTAGCAGACATGGAGTAAATCTAGCTTTGGAGTACGTTTTTCAGTACACAAAACATTATTTGCAAAAGCTCCATTTAAGTGAGCTCGTGCATGTGAAGATTCTGCAGCATGAAAATGTGGTCGATTGTATGGAGCTTCAAAACGCATGGGTTTCCATCTGTCAAATGGGTTGGTGGATGGCTCTTGGACTTGGGATTTCATCTTAGAATATCTATTAAATCGAGCATGTCTAGTGGATAGTCCTCTGTGGAATTCGGATCGTAAGGACGATCCATAACAACTCTAGAGTACCTTAGGATTGGGTAAATAGGCCTCTTGGACTCTTTGGTAACTTGATTGGTGTTTGTTTTTTTTTTTTTATATTAGTCAGAGACTAATAATGTGGTTGTGTCCAAATGGCACAGTTGTTTGGTTTTTTTGGTGTTAGGATTTTTGTAAATAAGTTGGAAAGAACTGTGGTAGTTGGTAAACACTGAGACCTAGTCAAAGAAGAAAGTTGACTTTGTCTAGAAGTTGACCTGGTTCAGGTGGAAAGTCAAAACTCTTGGTTCAAAGTTGATAGAAATCCTCGGTTGAGATTTGATAGAAAGGTTCGGTTGAAATTTGATAGAACCGTCCGGTTGAGATCTAAGAGATAGCTCCGGTCGAGATCTGATAGACAGCTCCGGTCGAGATCTGAGAGGAAGCTTTGGTCGAGATCTGAGAGGAGGCTTTGGTAGAGATCTGATAGGATGCTTTGGTCGAGATCTGAGAGAGAGCTCCGGTCGAGATCTGACAGGATGCTTCTGTCGAGATCTGACATGATGCTTCGGTCGAGATCTAAGAGAAAGCTCTGATTGAGATTTGACAGGAAAGCTCCGGTTGAAATTTGACAGGAAAGCTCCAGTCGAGATTTGACAGTCTTTCGGTTGAGATTTTAGAAAAAGACTTCGGTTGAGATTTCAGCGAGAGGCTCCAATTGAGATTCAGTGAGAGGCTCCAGTTGAGTTTTCAAAAGAGGCTCTTGTCGAGATTTCAGAAGAGGCTCCAGTTAAGATTTCAAAAGAGAGGCTCGGGTGAGATCTGATCGATGAGCATCGGTTGAGATTTAACTCAGGACTTGACAAGATATTGCACGCAGTTGTTTGGTCGAGAGTGAGTGTGTTGTTTTAATAGATGAATGAAACCATGTTTCATATGGTCCAGACAAGAGTCGTGGAGCTTGGCTAGAGAAGGAGCATGAAGCTTCAGTCGAGAACAGAGTTGGACGTCGGTCAAGACGAAAGTGACGAGCTCGGTAATGATGTGTGTGTGAGACTTCAGAGTGATGGTTTGGTAGCACAGATCGGAAAGGTTTGGCTTGGATAAGTGTTTGTGGAGCTGTGAAAATGGTGCCAAATGTTCACAGATTCCAGCTGAATCTGTGAACACGGTTCTTTTACGTTCTTCTTCTTTTTACTTCCATTGGTTACAAATTTTTATGGTTTAATCTTATTGTTAGAACAATTTCTAAGCAGAAGTGTTTCTCGAGTTACAACGTGTATTCCCAGCTTGTCAGTGGAGAGAGACGGATACGTTACTCAACTACATGCATCTACAAGCCATGCAACCAGTCCTAGCTCAGTATAGATCAACGTTCTGAATCAGAGAGCAAATCTACAATCTATCTACTAAAATCAGGGAACAATGCAATGACAAAATTTAGCCACTCAGTAAGAAATAAGAAACAAGAAAACTACACCCTAACAGCATTCTAGCAGCCCAAGGATCAAGAAACACCCATTTTTTGATGCTTGGAATGCCCAAGAACAATCAAGGACAAGATTGTTAGAGAGTATGCAAATCAGATCCACAATCTCAGCCTCCATAATCTACCTACATGCTGAAACCACAAAATCAAGAAACAAGAAAGTTAATCCACATTTACATTCCACAAGCAAGAGAGTAAGCAAGAAATCTAATTAATCCACAAACACAAAAGAAAATTAGAACATGCTCATAGAAATTTCACTCAAGAAGATTGCCATGAACAAGGAGCTTTACAATCATTAAGAACTCATGGAAGATATTCTTTATTCACTCAAGAGCAATTGACAATACAATATGAAAGCTCCCTCACAAGAGAGGGGGGCCCTTAAATAAGCAAGAAGGCTACCCATGTGGATCCCAAGTGGCAATTTCACTAATTTGAAAATTACTAGTGGAAAATGCCCTTCCAGGTCACCATCAAAAGGTGGCTCACTATGAATTATTTAAGGGGTCTACATTATTTACAATGCCTAGGAAATATTACTAGCTCCTACATGGTCGTTCCTTCTATGGGATACACCATGTAGGCTCACATGAATAAAAACTGTCACCCTAGCTAGTAATCCTCGACTCTCATGCTCGACTCTCAGCTTCTTCTGCTCTCCTCCTTTTGAGACCTCCTCGGTCATGGGTGAAAGATACTCTGTGTTTTCAGCTTGGCTCGACATCTGAGAATTCTCTAGAATCCACCAACACCTAGGCCCTAAACCGTAGACCCTAATTTCTAAACCCTAATCTCTAAGCCCTAGAATCTACATCCTAAACCCAAAACTATAAACCCTTGGTCATTAACCCTAAACACTAAATCATAAATCATAAATCCTAAATTCTAAACCCTTGGCCCTTAACCATAAACCCTAAACACAAAGCCTTAACCCTAAGCCCTAAGCCCTAAACCCTATACCCTAAGCCCTAAGCCCAAGCCCTAGACCCTATACCCTAGACCTTAAGCCCTAAGCACTTAGCCCTAAATCCTACATCCTAAACCCTAAGCCCTAAATCTTAAATCCTAAACCCTAAATTGAAATCCAAAATTCTAAGCCCTGAGCCCTTAGTCCTAAATCCTAAATCCTAGATCCTAAACCCTAAACTCTAGGCCCTAAACCATAAACCCTAATCTCTAAGCCCTAAAATTTACATCCTAACCCCAAACCATAAACCCTTGGTCCTTAATCCTAAACACTAAACCTTAAATCATAAATCCTAGATCCTAAACCCTTGGTCCTTAACCATAAACCCTAAACACTAAAGTGTTAACCCTAAGCCCTAAACCCTATACCCTATACCCTAAGCCCTAAGCCCTAAGCCTAGACCCTATATCCTAGACCCTATATCCTAGACCCTAAACCCTAAGCCCTTATCCCTAAATTCTAAATCCTAAACCTAAGCCCTAAGACCTAAATCTTAAACCCTAAACCCTTGCCCCTTAGTTTTAAATCCTAAGCGCTAAATCCTAAGCCCTAAGCCCTTAGCCCTAAATCCTAAACCTTAACTCCTAAACTCTAAATTCTAAATTCTTAAACCTTGGCCCTAAATCCTGAACCCTTCTCCCTTGGCCCTTAGCCTTTGGTCATTTGTCCTTCACCATTGGCCATTCGCCCTTCATTCTTAGCCCTTGGTCCTTGGCCCTAAATCCTAAACTGTTATGTCCATGACCAATAAGTAGGATTCAGTATACTCCTAGTCTTGGATACACGATACTCCAGTAAATTAAGTTGTTAGTTATGCCACGTCCTACTGGATGTGACCCAAAAGTAGCTAATATCCTTGTGAGGCCCAAGATACACTAAATGGAGTTTAGACAAGGTATGAGACAGTGTATGCATGTGTAGAGTTATCAAAAGCAATTCTATGAATAGGTGGTCCATGCTTAGGACTCTATTCTAGGTGAATCTATGTATAGGAAACTTAGGGATATGCATGTCTATGTGCCCAAGTTGCTTTTGGCTCTATATATTGAGGCCAAACTCGCCCTACTCCTAATTGTGATCATTGATTCATTGCCAGGGTTTTATTCTACATTCATGCTTCTTATTCCTTGGCTTGGGGGTGAAGCTTCTAGAGTTGATTGGTTGCTTCTACTTGGTTGGGTGGTTGATCCATAGTGTGTTTTCCATTGTGTGTTATCTTGTAAGTAGGATCTTAGGGAGCTTCCCTTATAGTGGGATCAGAGCAAGGCTTATGAAGATTGGAGAACATGGAGAAGGGCTACCTTTCGTCAAAATTTCGGATTGGATCCATAAGAATTTTCTTCCAAGGTGGATAGCAAGGGTGCAAGTGGGTGTACTATCCCAGTTTCAATTTGCATGTTGCTAAGTTCCATTACTCTTTGGATTCTTTGTGGTTTTATGGAGAATTGTCCTTGAAGGCCAATTTGTGATGTTTTTTTAGAACTTTTTCTTGTGTAAATCAAATCTTTGGTAGATCTGACAGGTAGACTCGAGAGTATACCTTGTGGGCTGTATGCGCACTCGGCTTGATCTTCTGGGAGGATTCGACTAATGAACCACTCCTGGAACTTGTTGCTAGGTAGCAGCAACATCTTCGTCTGATTTGCTGTCACGAAGTGGGTCGACAATAGGCATGCCTGAGCCAGAAGCTTGGACAGTCGTGTCAATGGCAGGTGATGAAGGTTCTCCTAGAGCAATATCCTTGCCTTTGATGTCGACGAACGGATCCTCGATAAAGACTGTATCCCAGCTATACAAGATTTGCTGGGTATCAGGATCATACAGCTTGTATATATTATCAGATGAAGTATATCCAATTAGAATGGTCTTGAGACCTTGGAAGTCCAATTTCTTCCTCGTGTCTTTTGGGATCTACGCGTAGGCAACACACCCAAACACTCTTAGGTTTTTCATAGAAGGCTTTGAGCCTGTCCACACCTCATGGGGTGTCTTGCCAGAGAGGGCCTTGGTCGAACATCTGTTCTAGATCTCTTGGGCAACGATGCATGCGCTAGCATACATTTGGCAGATTCAACCAAGGTACGGTTCTTCCTCTCGGCTAAGCCATTAGACTGAGGACTGTAAGGAGTGATGAATTGCTGCTCAATGCCTTGGCTTTGGCAGTACTCTTAAACTCGATAGAGATATATTTTCCACCATTGTCTGACCTTAGAGTCTTGATCGTTCGTCCAGTCTCCTTTTCTGCACAGTCCTTGAAGATTCTAAAGCAGTTGAAGGCTTCTGATTTCTTCTTTATAAAATACACCACAATCCTTCTGAAAAATTCATCAATAAAAGTTATAAAATACTTGGCATCCTTCAGCAAAGAATTTTTCATCGGGCCACAAGTGTCTAAATGTACAATGTCTAACAATCCTCTAGCAATATGTTGATGGCTTGATTTGAATGGTTTCCTAGTCTGTTTACCAACTAGACAGTCTTGACAGACATGTAACTCGACTTTATCATGAGGATAGTCGAGATCAAGAACAATAGATTGTCTAGACATTTGTTGTACAACAACATGATTCAAATGACCAAGTCTATAATGCCAAAGTAAACTTTTATTTGCATGAATAGAAGTACTGAGCGTCTGACTAGAGACAGAAAAGCAATGACTTAATTTATACAAGCATCCACGTCTCTTTTCGAGTGCTAGGATCTTGCTTGTCCTATCAACTACTTTGCATTGATGACATTCGAATTCTACTCTATGTCCTATATCTGTGATTCTGCTTATAGAGAGCAGATTCGTAGATAAATTTGGTACATACAGGACTTTAAAGAGTAACCTAGACTGATCATTTGCAAAGCTTAATCTTATAGTACCTTCACCTTTAATAGCTTGTGTGCTATTGTTGCCAAGGTAAACATATTTCTGGGTACTGTAAGGTGTATAGGACTCGAAACATCCAATAAGGCTGGTCATGTGTTGAGTGGCCCCAAAATTCAGAAACCAAGAACTATCGCTGGATGCTCCTTGATGGCTGGTCATGAAGGCATCATGATCCGCTTCTTGAATAGGCTATGGAACTTCTACAGTTGCATTTTCCACTTGATTCGACTACCCCTTGTTGTTGTTCTCTGCTTGTAGTATCCGGCAGTCTTGAATATCATGGTTGTTTTGCTTACAGTATCTGCAGAACAACTTCTTCTTTGTCTGCGGATTCGATTGTTTTTTGTGCTGTGCTGGTTTCTAGTCTGGCTTTGATTGCTTTGGGTCTTTCTTCTTCTTCTGCTTGGTCATGCTCTTGTTGGTGTATAAGACGTGAGAATCAGCTGAGGAACTTGAGGCTTCGTTTCTCCACGTGTCTTCCTGCAACAACATAGTAATGACTCTCGAAAGAGTCAGTTTTGGATGAGTCGTGATGATCATCACCCAGCTATCATATGAGCTTGGCAAGCTTGTAAGCAGTTGCACCACTAGGTCTTGATCGTCTATGATAGATCCGACAGCGGCCATTTGCCGTAGCAAGTTCTTGAATTGATTGATGTGATTCTACAGGGAATCACCATTTGTCATCTTGAGGGGATAAATTTTTTCTTGAAATATAGCTTGTAAGCTATAACTCGCACTTCGTATAGTGTGTTCAAGATGTCCCAAACTTCTTTCAATGTCTGGGCTTCGGATACATGGCCGATCTGAGTATCCGTAATGTTGAGGATAATCAGCGCGAAAGCCTTTCCATCCTTTAGCTTCCATCTACTGATAGCTACGTCGTCTGCTTCAGGTTTTTCTTCTGCACTTGTAACAACGTCATACAATTCTTTAGCCATTAGTATAGTTTTCATCTTAAATTTCCACAGATGGTAATTGGCTCCATCAAGCTTGTCCATGATGGGACTGGCTTTCCCTTGGAAATCCATGTGGAAGAATTAGCCTAAGTGATAGGAAAAACTATCAGTGACTTAAGTATGAAAATCTGATACAGAAATACAGAACAAGAAGACAATTACTCTATCGGCTAGTAGAGTCTTGTACTGTAGAAGATTATCAAGCTAGTAAATCAATTTTTCAATAATTCGTACCTCAGCATGCAATGTGCATATGTGAACATTGATGAATGGAATTGCCAACACAGGTCTAAAGTTCGGATCCTCTCGATCTCTTGTTGGACCAACTCTTGATCTTGTCAAATTCAAGTCTTTACAATTCTTCATACAATACAAACAAGGATGTTTAGTATTTGCCCCATGTGAAATATTATACATACATTTCAGTGTCTTTAAATCACCTGCAAGATGCCATAAAATTTGAAATGTGCCATAGTTTGGCACATATATTTTGTTTCCACCATGTGCTCTTCAATAATCTTCACATAATTTGATGTCAAAAAAATCCACGACAAGATAGCATGGTCTTCTTTTAACACCTGAAAAGTAATAAACATATACAAAGTTACGAACATTGACATTAGCAAGCTTAGTTGATAAAATACAATAATAAATAAAATTGAAATATACTTGAAATGCTACTAACCACCATATTTCATTCTCTGATTGAACACTAAATGATGAATCGTCTGCATCATTTTCAGTATTGTTCAATGCTCTGTTCATAAAGGTGATATTACCCGTTCCAATTTTTGTCCCTTAACAATTTCAGACTCATCATGTTTAATAACCAATATCAATTTTCCTTGGACTTGTCTTTCAAATATGTTGTAATATTTAATCATGTATGCCACTACTTTGTTAATATCCAAAAATAAATTGTTGGACTTTATATTCCAATGTTTCACTCTCACATGTATACAATTTCTTGATATGAAATGGCTCACCTATAAGCAGTCATACTCTCATTAAGACAATATCTTGTTTTTTTTATTCTAAATGGACGAGGAAGAGGTAGCTTTCGAATCTTCACATGTGCAAAGGCTTCCTGTACAATTTTAAACAATAGAGTATATGCTTTATGACTAATTCTTGAATCATCACATGCTCCTTGGATAACTCTTGCATCCAAGACATGTTGAATGCTCTTTATAATCACTGCAACAATATCATTCTTAATCCTGTCATAACGAGGATTCGTTAACATTTCTTTTGTAGTTTTTGATAACAATATGGAACCCAAAGATTTTCCAATACTCGTAGAATCTTTAAAATGTTCTCTCGCCACCAACACAAAAAAGAAACGTACTCGAAACTCGAACGAGAAACGAACTCGAACAGAATGTGTTCGTGCGCAGCGGAATGAGCTATATTACTTTTTCCCTAAGCATGACTACACCTATAAAAAATGAACAGAATGTTAGTGATAGAAATCACGGTCGTTCTGATTACATAGCCAAATAGTAACAAAACACCAGAAGGATAATTTGTCGCAAACAGCTAGACAAATTATATGTCGTGAATGATTCGCGAAGAGCTAGACTGAGCTCGACTGATAATCAGTCGTGAATGATTCGCGAAAGGCAAGACTAAATATTAGTCGTCAACAGCTAGACTAATAAAAACTTGCTAAAAACATATTACCAGATTGAGCGACAAGAAAAGTCAAACAAAATATAAATAAGCATAGCAATATCAACCCAAATCTGAACGCGGAACAAAGGGTTGTTATCAGATAAAGTATAACAATTATACATGTCAATAATGCGGTAGAGCACAAGATAATAGGGGACGAAACCACGTGCTCTACAAAGCTAATTCAATCTATAAGAGGAATGAACCTATTACTAACAAATAAAGAATCAATGTGTGAGGCATCTACTTTGTCTATATCTCTGATAAGCTTCTGATGCTATATTTACACACACTTGTCCTCTTGATCTCTCTCATACTTTTTAGAATATGCAAGTGGTATTCAATATATATACACAATGTTACAAGTGTGCAAATGAAGAAAATACAAAGTGGATGTGTTGTCTATAGGACATCATGGGTGGCGGCTGTCGTTGTCAAGTCTGTTAGCTTAGTTGCATGGGGTGAGCGTGAAAAGGGTGTGACGTCAGCTTTTGCTGAGAGTAACGTTGGTAAAGATTTCGCCTGTGAGAATTTACTTGTATTTCTGCAGACAGTCATGTTTCATTCGTCTGTCTTATTTTACATGTAAATATGCAGACTGTGCGACAACGTGAGTAAAAAATGCAGCATGAATGGAGGCAGATTAAAATTGGATTTAGGAGAGTAGAGGAGATAAATCCAACAAAAACTAGAATGCTCATTTGTATTCTGTCCGATTTCGCAGATGAACTACAATAACCTTGGATTTATTAGGGAGCGAGAAGAAGCGGTAGGCCGTTGATTGTTTTTGCCTTTGGGCTGATGTTGGTTTTGCTCTCAGGATGTCTTTCTAGCATGATCTAGGGCTTGGGCTTCTTTCACCCATTCCTTCATTCTTCTAAAGTTACCTTGCTCAACGGTGGGGTTCGGGTATTCACCTACATACAAGGAACTTGATGATCCACTAGTAGGACTGGTAGTGGCGGCGAACATGGATGGCTCCTTCTGACGTTGTGTAGTTTGGTGGCTCGATTCCTTCACTTGATATCCATTGGGCATTTTTGACATATGGAATCTATTAGAGGAACCTTCACCAGAATCTTCTAACAACCCTCTTCATCAAAGACTATCCAGATGTAACGATAAGAGACGGCTACAAATTGCCAAGCAAGCTAGAAGCGCTCCTGAAGCTGACACCGGCCAATGTCATAGACCTTCTGCATCCTTAACCAAAATGGTGGAAGGCAGTGTTGATGCGCAGCCTCGAGCTAATCAAGAAATACCTCACAGCTTTGGCAGTAATAAGGGTAGATCCAACATACCACCCAATGCCTAGAAGAAGAGCATGGACAGCTGACAAACCTACAGTGGGATGGCAAAGACCTCACTTCCTTTATTAGGAAGATGAAGGATCTATTCCTTTCACTACAAAATTCTGGAGCAGAAAATGCAGTGTCAATAGAGAAGCAGCTTACATATCTATTGAGAGCCTTACCAAGATCCTTCTAGACAACCAAAACGCTACTAACAAAAGATTCTACAATGACACTCGAAAAGGCTGTTGTCGATATTCGAGAAGAAGTCGAAGCTTGAGAGCACCTAGATCACAATGATGCTTTTGACCAAGATCTCTATAGCAACAAGGAGAAATCAAAGAAGCAATTCAAGCATAAGAGAGAGTCAGATCAAAGACAGGATCATGATCAGCAAGCAGAAGGAGCCAGCAAAGGCAAGTGAAAGAACAAAGGAAGGTCGAAACAGTATAATGGAGACAAGAAGACATGCGTGAGATGCAAATGCGAAGGACATACTATTGATTCGTGCTGGCTTAATCCAAAAATTGAGTGTATCCACTATCACAAGAAGGGTCATGTAGCCATGGACTGCCGCTAGGACCCAAGAAAAAAGTCATCTCAAAGTAGACAGGAGAACAATAATAGTTCATCCTATGTCGAGGAGCTAGAGAGCCCAAAGATGGACGAAGAAAGATCGAATCATGGGAATTCAACCGCCTACATATGTGCAAACATGTGTGCAGTGTCAACACCTGACACACATGAGATAATCCTTGATTTAGGAGCTACCTCGTACTTCCTTACATCAAGACGGATCATGTCTGATTTCCAAAGTGTAGATCCATCAAGATTTATTGTTCTTGAAAATGGATCGAAGCATCAAGTGAATGGTATTGGTTCACTGTGGCTCAACACAAATGGTAGAGACAGACGACTCGAAGATGTTCTATTTGTGCCTACGTTGCAGCAGGTCTTGCTATCAGTGGCAAGAATAGCTAATGCAAGGGTGTGTATAACATTCTTGGATGAAGCATGCAACGTTGTTGATGCAAGTACCAATACACTAATTACTCAAGGTAGAAGAAAAGACAACCTGTATCACTTGAAGCTACGCCTACCTGCAGATCAAGTGCATCATACTCGTGATGATTCGCCAGATACTCTATGGCACAGGAGACTATGCCATATGAATTCAATCGCACTATATCAAGCAAGTCATCATGGAGAAATCACGGGGGTGAGCATCTCGAATGCAATCAGTTCAATGACCTATAATGCACGTCTAAAGAGTAAGATGTCACGTACTACTTTTGTCAAAGACTCCTACAGAACTACAAAGATTCTGGAGCTTGTACATTCTGGCATCTGTGGACCTTTCAACATGATCTCAGTAGAAGGCTCAAAGTATATTATAACCTTTATTGATGATTATAGTAAGTTTTTCAGACTGGTAACAGAGTGAAACAGATCAGAACAGATCGAGGTGGAGAATACATCTCAAATCGATTCACTGAATTTTGCAATGACTGTGGTATCATTCACAGAAGAACTGCATCTTACACATTGTAGCCCAACGATGTTGCAGAAAGAAAGAACAGGACTCTAATAGAAGCCGCTAGGTGCATGATGGCCTATTCAAAGGCTCCAAGAGTGCTGTGGACTGAAGCAGTAGCTACAGCTGCTTATGTTCAGAAAAGGACAAGAAAGTCTGGTGTTCCTCACACAACACCATACAAATTATGGTGAGGTAGAAAATTCAATCTGACTCACATCCGTATCTTTGGTTGTGCAGCTTATGCACAGGTTCCGGATAAGCTTTGAAAGAAGCTTGATGAGAAAGCAGAACAGGGATATCTTGTAGGATATGACAATCATTCATCATACTACAAAGTCTATATGCCAGAGACAAACACAGTGAAGATAGTCAGAGATGTCAAATTTGATGAGAGCAGAACGATGGCCAATGATGATCCTGTTAGTTATGAAGTCCTTGGTAGACAATACTATGATCTACCAACTAAGACATAGAGAGCAGAGGACGGACATCAGACGAAGATGTTCGAGTTGCACCTCATTCGAGTCACGAATCAGACGAAGAAAGATTCGCAAGCCAGTCTACTGCTATAGTACCTATGAACCAAAATGGTTCCGGGACTAGCAGAGCTAATAAAGGCAAGATCATTACAGTTCCTGAAGGATCTCCTAGAAGATAGACAAGAGAACGAAGAGTTCCAACAAAACTTGTGCTAGGCAGCTCAACTTCTACATTATAAGAGTTTTGTCGATTCAGTGGCGAACTATAAACATTTGAGGAAGCAATTGAATGTCCAGAGAAGGACAAATGAATCCAAGCTACGAATGAGGAGATAAAATCCATGAGGAAGGATCAAGTATGGACATTGTAGCCATTACTAGATAAGCGAAAAACTGTAAAATGCAAGTTGGTATACAAGCTGAAGTATGGACTGAATGGAGATATTTCTAAGTATAAAGCAAGACTTGTAGCAAAGGGGTTTTCTCAGAGATATGGTATTGACTATGCTGACACCTTCTCTCCTATCGTGAAACATTTGTACCTACGCTTATTATTTACATATGCTCACATCGTGGATAAAAAGACAGTGTTCTTGCATGGCGATCTAAACGAGAAAGTCTACATGGATCAACCTCCAGGCTATTTCGAATTCACTTCCTACTTATGCATGCATAATGCATAGGAGTATCTACGGTCTGAAGCAGTCAACGTGACAATGGTATAAGAAAAAAGATCAAGCCCTAAAATCCTTAGGATTCAAGCCATTAATGGCTGATTCCAATGTTTATGTAAGAATTACAAATGGGAAGATCAGTGTATGTGGATGACATTTTTATATTCTGCAAAAGAAAAGAGCTTATTGTTAAGGTGAAGTATGACATCTCGAAACATTTCGAGATTGTAGACTTGGGAGAACCCAGATGTTATCTTGGCTTATAGATTGACAGGGACTATGAGGGAGGTAGATTGTATTTTCATCAGTCTAGATATACCCAGAAAATCCTAGAAGATTTCGGGATAATGAGTTGCAAAGGAGCAAATACTCCCATGCTTGCAGGAACAGTCTTGATGAATGAAGATTGTTCGAAGACTGAAGAAGAAAGAGATGTCCCAAAGCATGAGTATACTTTTGCCATTGCAGATATTCCATATGGTTTCAGAATGCCTGGCTCTACTAATGACTTGAAACCATTTCCATACCCTCAAATAATGAAACTGGTAACCAATTTTGCTGCCTTGACAACATCTTCTTTATGGAGATGTGTTATTTTCCATAGCGTGGCTCAGTCATAATTAGTCATTGCATCTCCAAAAGCTACATGTCATGCTATTGAGTACCTTGTATGGTATGTCATTTTAATTACAGATTGTGGTTGTTTTTTCAGTTAATGTTTGAAACTGTATGTTTGAAGATTGAACATATGCAGGAACAAAACTAATCTTGAGCATGCACTAGGCTGCCGACTAATCAATTTTTTTGAAATGATGACCGTGGGGTACTATGATGCCCATGAAAAAAAGAGATTACGGATTCATTGCAATGAGCAATGTAGTAATGTGATTTCTTGTCCAACTGTCACCCGAAAATTGAGACACTTAGAGGGTGATAGGCCCTTGATTAACTCGTACCAAAAGCCTCAGAGGTTAATCAATAAGTTGATTGATATGTTTTCAAATGAGGATGATTGGATTCTGGACATGTTTTCAGGAACATGTATGAAGGTGTCTTTCTTTGCTTCAACTGAGTTCTTATAATTGATTATTGACTTTCGTATTTAATTTTGTTTTTTAACAAGTACTTATTCTTTATATATTTCTACATGTAGGTACTACCACTTGCTGTGCCTTTAAGAAAAACAGGAATTGTGTGGCGGTTGAAGTGGATGAAGTCCAGGCAACCTATATTGAGATGAGAGTGGCTGCTATTTGAGAACTTCCAGATGAACATTAGGAAGTTGGGGCTTGAGCAGTGGACAATAGTGAGAGGTTCCAAAGTGCCTAATCCGAACCGGTTCTCCCATTACTAAACGAAGAAGGGGAGCTAGTTGGGTTGAGAGATGATATCAATGAGCCCCCTCAAGATTTCTCTGATAGGGCTACTGATGTCGTTGATGTTGGGCAAGCCTCTCAATCAGCCGAGAAGGCCTTACCCGACATGTTACTAGATATTTCTTGATACATCAGTTACTATATGTTGCTGGATATTGATTTGCAGACATAAATGTAATTGGCCAGAACCTTATGTTATTGGAAAAAAAATTTGAAAATCAAAATTTTATATCTGTGAGATTCACAATGATATATTTCAGATATTATGTTTCATGAGTTTATTCTTAGATTTATACAAAGTTCTTGTTTACTTTTGCACTATTATTCTCCATTTTAATAAATTTATTTGTTATGAAATTTTTATGCTATCTAATACATCATTATAATGTTTTGAAAATATCTAAATGCCAATATTTAGATGACATTTAAAATATGAATAATTTATTAGTGATTATGAAAGAACTTATAACAAAATCTCAGTGAAGAGTTAATTAGCTATATGAATTTAAGTTCACTTTTTGTTTGTAATATTTTTTAAAACAATATTAAATTTTCAATGCTCATAATTGTGTAGTTTATTATTAGTAATGTATTTTTGAGAATATGGGAGAAACCTTTTCAATTACCCACTCAATAGGAAATTGTGTTTGCGGTTCCTTCTATCAATTTTAACTTATCTATCATCGAAAAATAATTTAGACTTAGTGAAAACACTGTGATCAATTCTGACTGCTAAACTCACTTTAATCAATTCACTAATCTGAACTGATTCCATAGATAACGAAAAAATGACCAAAATTTTGATTTTTTCGAAAAACTTAAATTTTGCTTTATTTTATGTAATTCAAAAATTCTGACAAAAATACTGTTAGTACAAAAGCTAATCAAAATCAAAAAAATAAAAAACACTGTCCGATTATTAATGTTACTAACCCAATATCAAACTGGCATGCAAAGCACACTACATCAGTCACAAACGTCATTACGGAATTTTTTATGTAAACTTCAATTTTACGAAATTTGTCAGCCATTAACACTGATTTGTGACCCAACTATCAGAGCACATGCATATTGTGAAGTTTTTAGCGGTGTGTGAACTTCACCATGTACCCTACAGGATCTCACTGAGGTGTTGTGATTGCACAAGATCGATCAAAGAACAGTATGCTTGAAAAATCTAAGGCAAGAGCACAATGGCATACATCTGATGAAAAAATCTAACTCTTCACTATGAGAAATGAATGTCAGAAATAATTCTAAGTGTTCAGTATGGGAAAAAGAAGCTGCTCTTGGGTAGAGAGAGAAAATCAAGCATATAAAACTCGGGTAGAGAGAGAATGAGTCCAAAACACCAAAATCTCAATATTCACAATGTGGCAAAACATGCCCAGCTTTCCCTACATGAGAGAGACTCGAATTCCTACAGTGGAGTTGCATGAAAATTCCACTTAACTGAACTAATTCACCTACCAGAGATCCACATGTGTAACTACATGCATGTATGTTGCATGTAATGCATGTCAACTCATAAAACTGCCTAGACATGTGTAGATCACAGAAACTACTTTGCATGTTGCATGCACTGATTGCATGTGGCTTGCATGCACACAGTATGACTTTGCATGTTATCTAAACTACTGCATGTCATCAAAATTGAACCTATCTAACTCAAATCTGAGCTACACTGGAAGGATATGTGCTCAATTCACACTCCTTTTATGTACAACATGAATTTTAGTAGAAATCACCATGGACATGGCCCCAAACTCGAGATAGGAAGATAATATCTCAATAATCTTCACACTCCTTCTTAAACTTTATGTTCCTATCAACATAGACTTTGAAATTAGGACAA
Organism: Diphasiastrum complanatum; assembly: GCA_029204225.1. Taxonomy (NCBI): domain Eukaryota; kingdom Viridiplantae; phylum Streptophyta; class Lycopodiopsida; order Lycopodiales; family Lycopodiaceae; genus Diphasiastrum; species Diphasiastrum complanatum. The sequence continues at coordinate 728 of MU832282.1, read as the reverse complement.
GATTTGACTTCATCTTCATAAAGACATTCTTGAGTAGAGGTTTGGTGAGAAGATCTGCAACACAATCTGAAGATGCAACATGTTCCAATGAGATCTCTCTTCCAATGACTTTTTCTCTTACAAAATGATGAGCCACTTCAATATGCTTGCTCCTTGCATGAAAGACTGGATTATTTGCAAGAGCCTGAGCAGAAATGTATGCACCTACCAGAGATTTACGTGTGTAACTGCATGCATGTATGTTGCATGTACTGCATGTCAACTCATAAAACTGCCTAGACATGTGTAGATCACATAAACTACTTTGCATATTGCATGCACTGATTGCATGTAGCTTGCATGCATACAGTATGACTTTGCATGTTATCTAAACTACTGCATGTCATCAAAATTGAACCTATCTAATGAGCTACACTAGAAGGATATGTGCTCAATTCACACTCCTTTTATGTACAACATGAATTTTAGTGGAAATCACCATGGACATAGCCCCAAACTCAAGATAGGAAGATAATATTTTAATAATCTTCACACGTATGAGAACTCAAATCAATTGTAAATCCCTCATGCATGTCAGAATCACTCTGGGAATCAACATGCAATTAATCCATTGAAACACAATACTACAAACTAGGGAAATGACTGGCATGCAATCAAAACAATTCCAAATTTTTCCAATTTTACTCACAAAACTGCAAAACTTCAGATGATCATAACTTTGGCTACAG
>MU832281.1:0-79896 GCA_029204225.1 Diphasiastrum complanatum | reverse complement strand
GAATCGTTCGAGAGACCCCCATCAACTTCGTCACAGAGTTTTGGCTGGAATTTGCATTTTCTGAAGTAGATTTTTGCATCAGTGGTATCAGAGCGATCCTATCATGGTCTGACTAGCCAAAAAAGCTATCAGATCAAGGAGGCTAAGCATTCAAACAAAGAACCATCAACAATGTGAACACATTTCCAAGAGAAATGGCTTCAATAAGTAGCGTACAGTCCTAAGACTCTGTACAGTCCTCGATTCATCAGGATCTAACTTCTAGCATGGAAGGTTAAGACCTCATTGACACTAAAGGGAGAAGGATTATTCTCCTGGGTAGATGGCACTGAGGAGATGCCTACAAGAAACAAGCAAGGAGCTATGCAAAAGGAGGAGAAGAATGACAAGGCAGTAAGCCTTGTATCATCATCCATCCGAGAATAGCTTGACACTTGACCTGGCTACAGTCTCTAAAGCAAAGAAGATGTGGGATACTCTACTCACAAGATTTCAGACGAAAATCACGTATTCCAGATAATGATGCTTGAAGATTAGTTGACAAACCACTGCAGTGGGACGACAAAGACCCTCACTTCCTTTATTAGGAAGATGAAGGATCTATTCCTTTCACTACACAATTATGGAGTAGAAAATGCTAGTGTCAGTAGAGAAGCAGCTCACTTATCTGTTGAGAGCCTTACCAAGATCCTTCCAGACAACCAGAACACTACTAGCAAAGGATCCTACAATGACACTCAAAAAGGCAATTGTCGAGATTCGATAAGAACTCGAGGCTCGAGAGCACCTTGACCACAAGGATGCTTCTGACCAAAACTCTCTACAACAACAAGGAGAAGACAAAGAAAACAATTCAAGCCTAAGAGGGAGTCAGATTGAAAGCAGGATCGTGATCAGCAAGCAGAAGGAACCAGCAAAGGCAAATGGAAAAACAAAGGAAGGTCGAAACAACAGAGTGGAAACAAGAAGACTTGCTGTGGAGATGCAAACGCGTAGGACATACTGTCGATCCATGTTGGCTAAATCCGAAAATTGAGTGTATCCACTGCCACAAGAAAGGTCATGCAGCCATGGACTACCGTCTGAACCCAAGAAACAAATCAGCTTAAAGCAGACATGAAACAATAATAGTTCGTCCTATGTCGAGGAGCCGGAGAGCTCAAAAATGGACAAAGAAAGATCGAATCATGGTATTTTGACCGCCTACATCTATGCAGACATGTGTGCAGTGTCAACACCTGACACACAAGAGGTAATCCTTTACTCAGGAGCTACCTCACACTTCGTTACATCAAGACAAATCATGTTTGATTTCCAAAGTGCAAATCCATCAAGATTTATTATTCTTGGAGATGGATCAGAACATCAAGTGAATGGTATTGGTTCATTGTGGCTCAACACAAAACGACAGAGACAGACGACTCGAAGATGTTCTGTTCGTGCCTACACTGCAGCAGGACTTGCTATCAGTGGCAAGAATAGCTGATGTAGGGATGTATGTGACGTTCTCAGAAGAAGCATGCAATGTTGTTGATGCAAGTACCAGTACGCTCATCACTCAAGGAAGAAAAAAAGTGCCATGTATCACTTGAAGGTACGCCTACTTGCAGATCAAGTGTATTAGACTCATGATGATTCGCCAAATAGTGTATGGCACAGGAGACTATGCCATATGAATTCAATGGCACAATATCAAGCAAGCCATCATGGAGCAATCACATGGGTGAGCATCTCAAATACAACCAGTTCGATGACCTATGATGCATGTTTGAAGGGTAAGATGTCACGCACTCTCTTTGTCAAGGACTCCTACAAAAACGACTAAGATTCTGGAGTTAGTGCATTCTGACATCTGTGGACCTTTCAATGTGATCTCAGTAGGAGGCTTGAAATATTATATTACCTTTATTGATGATTACAGTAAATTTTCCAGAGTCTATTTTATTCACAATAAATCAGAAGCATTTGACAAATTCATAGAGTATGTGAATTGGGCAGAAAGATGCACTGGTAATAAAGTAAAGCAGATCGAGATAGATCAAGGTGGAGAATACATCCCAAATTGATTCACTGACTTCTACAATGATTGTGGTATTATTCACAGAAGGACTGCATCTTACACACCGCAGCACAACGGTGTTGCAAAAAGAAAGAATAGGACCCTAATGGAAGCTGTCAGATGCATGATGGCCTACTCAAAAGCTCCAAGAGTGTTGTGGGCTGAAGCAGTAGCTACAGCTGCTTACATTTAGAACAGGACAGGAAAATCTGGTGTTCCTCACATGACACCACACGAATTATGGTGGGGTAGAAAACCCAATCTGACTCACATCCGTATCTTTGGTTGTGCAACTTATGCACATGTTCCTGATAAGCTTTGAAAGAAGCTTGATGAGAAAGCAGAACATGGATATCTTGTAGGATATGACAATAATTTGTCATACTACAGAGTCTATATGCCAGAGACAAACATTGTGAAGACAGTCAAAGATGTCAAATTCGATGAGAGCAGAACAGGTGAATGGCAAAATAATCATAGTACTTAACTTAGATGAGTCAGAAATTGTGAAAGGGCAAAAGATGGAGAGGGTTAGATGAAAAGCTTTCAGGAAAGCTAGGAAATATGCCTACTAAGCCAAACATAGGAGGAGCAAAAGCACGTTGATTCCTATCAAACCATACTAGTAAGGCTTCTAATATTCAACACTCATTCTGGACAGATATCATTGCTGCCACTCAAGACTTCCAGAAGAGCAGCAAAACTAGAGTACTAAAAGTTAATATATGGAAGAAGCTTGATAGTATGATTGAAATTTTAAGAAAAGATAAATTTTCTGATATTGATAAGAAAGCTGTACAAAAGACTTGTGTCGAGTTTGTTGATGCAATATTAAAAGTGGGGAGAAGATCACATCATTCATTACATGGTTAGTATAAATGCTTTGAGATGCTTTTAGTTTTTTCTATATATTTTGATCCAAGCATATGACTGACATTACGATTTTGACATGTGCAGACAAATAACAAAATCCACAGAATACAGCAAGTTTAGACAAGCATGCAAGTTCGTATAGGAAGAGAGAAATTAGAATATTGTTGAATAGCAAATTACATTCTTCATGAGCATCATAGTAGATTACAAGTTCAGAGAAGGATGAGAGAAGAGCATCATAATAAAATGATATGTACTCAATGTAAATGTATTGATTGTATAATAACAGAAAACAAAGTATTTACTCTTCATCATCAGTTTTTGTATCTCCTTCTATGGCTGTATTGTCATGAAGAAATTCTCTGCTTGAGTATGCATCTAATAGATGTGCATCATTCCTTGTTTCCACTAAGTTCAATATACGTAGAGTACAATGAATAATGGGAGCTCCTTAAAGGAACATTCTCATCAGTAAAACCTAGAATGTTCAAAACATAAGATGTCTTGATGAAAATGATCTTACTTGTTTTAACAAATTTATGTCCTCCTAAATAATATGATAAAGCTTTAACAGTCATTATTAGTGTCTCCCCAACTGGACTGAACTTTGAATGAGCAATACAGATCTCGTTCTTTAGAAAATGCCTCGAATAGTATGAGCAATACAGATCTCGTTCTTTAGAAAATGCCTCGAATAGTGTGTGGAAATCTGAAAAATTGGACCAAGAATGGATCCTGAAATGATCCACAAGAGTGATTGGATGTTAGATACAATTGATCTATCAATCTACACAAGATTTAGATCAATCTAGATCAAATTTAGATGAGAAAATCTACCAAGAACAATCATAAATGAAAGGGAATTGTACTTGCTAGTTTTACACATGTGAAGACCTGTCAGAGTACGAAGTCCAGCCTGAAACCAAAGTACAATATGATAGGAACTCAAAACTATCAAGAAAAATCAAGACAAATGATGAAATTGACAATAATCGCCTCCAAAACCAAGATTGGTGTTTTCTTTTTTATTATGGCCAAATGTGGCTCTATATATATACAAAAAGTGGGAGCTCGTGGTACTGATCATCCCTCTAATCTCACATGTGTGAGGGTGCTTTGTCATGTGATGATTCATTATGCAAAATTGACACTTGGACAAAACCTTCTATTTTGAGCACTTTTGGTCCATTTTTCTTCTATGTAGAGAACTAGGAAAAACTCTTTCAGAAGTGCAAATTCAACTTCCTCAGCTTATTCCACACGTGTGAGCAGACCTCTACACATGATATTTGACACCTAATCTCATGATGTGGCTTCATGCAATCTCTAGATTGATGCCATGTGACATATGACTAAAAAACATGATTTTGGCCTTTTTAGCCAATAGAACTTGATTTAAACTATATGTACAAGCTATATGATTGTACTACATGAAAAGTAAATTTATTTCACATGTGGGAACAGGCTCCACACATGTGTAATCATCCTATATACATAGATTTGGCCTTAACCAAGCATAATTTCTGCATTTTTCACATAGTGGCCAAGTCCACTATCCCTCTGGAACGAGGAAGCATGCTGTCTGAAACCACCTCGTCTTGCAACAAAGTCATCAATTATGAGTGCATCCTGCAATAGAAATAAGAGTTAAAAAAAAACAATTCATATTCAAGAGATAACAACATTCTTAAGCAAGAAGTTGAAACACTTACACATTCTTCGTCAGCAACAGCAACCAAATCCGGATGATCAATATTATGGCCACCTACTGAAGAAGAATCATCTGTTAAATGCATTTGTGATGGTGATGGATGAGGGAAGCCCATCTGGGATTAAAATGCCATGAATTCTTCATCAGATGGCATGGTTCGTCCATGCTCAACAAAATTTGATAAAGCTTTTGTTAAGCATTCTTCGCCGGTCATAAGTCCATCCTCATCATCATAATCAATTCCAGGCACCAAGTCTTCGGTTTCAAAATCTACAATGTCGAAGAATTCAAAAATTGTGCTAGATAGTAAACAAAGCACCTCATCCTCACAATAGTCAAAAAACTTACACAAATCAGTTATAGTTGTATATACATCGTCATCTATATGATACACAACAAATTAAAAAAACATTTCGATTTATATCCAGACATTGAATCATCAATATCGATATTAGAGCCAATAAAAGAATCCCGAAGCACTTCAGTATCAACATCAAGAAAATCACTATCCTTATCAGGGGTGTCGATAAGAAAGCGATGTCTTTAAAGGATGATGGAGCTGAGGATGAGGCCATCTGAGGATCAGAATCAACAGCTTCCTCATCATCCAGGATCTGAACTAGCAGGAAAAGTATGAAACTTGTCTGATATTCAACAAAACGACATTTCTTCTTACAGACAGGACACATCGTAGTGCATCTAAATTGTTCAGACAATCTAGTAAACATCTTATCCAGTCTTTGCTTGAACAGCCAAAAGAAATGGACAAGATCAATAAAATGCATGAATGAGAGAGGTCCTATGGAGATAACATGTATCTTGATTATATCCCTGAATCTAACATAATGTTCGTAAAATACTTCAGGATTAGGATGGACAGTCTTGAAAACATGTAGATATGGGCTCTTGTGCGATGCTAGTGTATGTGCCTTTCCGTCTATTACTATTCATGTGCACAAATCCGATATATCGTACCTTCGCATATCGCTCTTGTGCAACCACCGTTGCACCCTTTTCCATCATATCTCACGTCTTGTGCACAAGTCCAATATCCCTCTGAGTTCCACTATGGACAGGAGAAAGCAGACAAAGAGGGATTTTTTCTCTGTTGGTACTCCCACCACTCCTGTTGTTGCCATAAATCCTCCCAGACGAACTAGAAGGCGCAACCGTAGTAGGTGGCTATCTGATATTCACAAATATAAAAAATCCACCAAACTCCTAATTCCCAAGGCACCATTTTACCATGTTGTCTGCCATATCACAAGGGAAGATCTCGGCAGTATAATAAGGTTCACTCTCGGGGCACTTCAGTGCCTTCAGGAGGCTGCTGAGGATTTACTAAAGCCTCTTTTTGGAGGACTCATTTTTGCTAGCCATACATGTCATTGCAACAAAAAATGTCGATTGGTTGAATATCAGAGTGGTTTCGTACTTTTCCTGTTAGTTCAGATCCCAAATGATGAGGAAGTTTATGTTGCTGACCCTCCTTTTGCATCATCCTCTGTTCAGTCAGCTATTAAGGATATCAGTCACTTTCTTATCGACACTCCTGATAAGGAAAGTGACTTTATTGATGTAATAACTGATTTTCTACGGGATTCTTTTATTGGCCAAAATACCTCTGCTGATGAATTCAACCTATAGAGGAGTCTAAATGTCTATTCAATTTGCCTGTATATTATATTAATGACAATGTATATTTTACTACTGCTGATTTATGTAAATTTTTTGACTATCGTGAAGACGAGGTTCTATGTTTATTATCCGGCACAATTTCTGAATTTTCCGACTTCGTAGATTTTGAAACAGATGACCTTGTTGCTGGTACTGATTTTGATGATGAGGAGGGACTTATGACTAGTGAAGAATGTCTGACTAAGACTTTATCAAATATAGCTGAGGATGGGCAAGGCAGACCATCCGATGAAGAATTCACGGCATTTCAATCCCAGATGGGCTTCCCTCGTCCATCATTATTGCATTTCACTGATAATTCCACTTCAGTACGTGGTCATTATATTGATCATCCTGATCTAGTTGTTGATGATGATGAAAAATGTGTAAGTGTTTAAACTTCCTTGCATTAGAATGTTTTTAATCACTGAATGTATTAAAATGTTTCTAATCACTGGATGTATTAGAATGTTTCTAATCACTGGATGTATTAGAATGTTTTTAATCACTGAATGTTTTATTGCTAACATATTTCCTATTGTAGGATCCTCTCATAATAGATGATTTTGCTGCGAGACGAGGTGGTTTCAGACAACACGCATCCTCGTTCCAGAGGGATAGTGGACTTGGCCACTATCTTAGACATTTCCTGAAGAATGAGATCTGTATTGCTCATTCCAAGTTGAGCCCAGTCGGGGAGAGTCTTATAATGGCAGTTAAAGCTTTATCATTTTACCTAGGAGGACATAAATTTGTAAAGACAAATAAGATCATTTTTGTCAAAAGATCTTATGTTTTGAACATTTTAGGCTTTACTGATGGGAATGTTCCTTTAAGGAGCTCCCATTATTCATTGTATTCCACTTATACTGAGCTTAGTGGAAATAAGGATAATGCACATCTATTAGATGCATACGCTAGCAGAGAATTTCTTCATGACAATACTGCCATATAATCTGGCACAAGATCTGATGATGAATAGTTGACACTTTGTATTTTGGTATAATACAATCAATACATTTACATTGAGTATTTCTCCTTTCTTGTTCAATGAATTTGCAAAGCAATTCTAAACATGTCATGATTTGATGACAATGATGATCTACTCAGCAATCATCTAACTTTATCTTCCTGTATGAACTTGCATGATTTTCTAAACTTGTTGTATTGTGTAAACTTTGTTATATGTCGAATATGAAAAGCGTATGATTTGATAGGAAACGACGTGCTTTTGCTCCTCCTATGCTTGGCTTACTTGGCATGTTCCCATTCTTTCCTAAAAGGTTTTCATCTTTTTGAATTTTGACATGTCCTTTATGGGTCCTGCTTTTGATAAAAACATCTTCTAATCGAGAGATAGCTTCCTTTGCTAATGATGCTGGCTTAGTATTCCAAGCAAAAACTATATGAAGATAAATGATCTTTTCTCTTAATCTAACTTCTGCATAAAGAGTGCAAACATGCACATTTTTTAAGAGGATAGACAGCATAGGCTTCCAGTTTGGATCTGCATATTCTCTAGTAATTCATGTACTCCTAGTTACATCTTTTGCCATTTTCATGCAGTACAAACAAGGGCGTTTTGATGTAGCACCGTGAGAGACATTATGCATACATTTCAATGTTTTCAAATCACCTGCTAAGTGTCATTCAACATTGAAGTCTCCAACTCCTGGAACATTGAGAAGTCTTCCATCCATATGGTCCTTGATGATCCTAGGATAAGATGTCCTTGAGAATATCCATGATAATACATCATGATCCTCTTTTAGCACATGTCCAAAGAATTAATCAGACTTAGTTTACAATGTATTAATACTATTCAATGAATGTAATGTAATAACGAGGCTAGTTACCTGAAACGCTGCCAACCACCATATATCATTTTCTGACTGGACACTGAATCTGAAATTTTCTTGGTTCTCTGTTTGTGATAGAGCACCATTCATGAGAGTTATACTAACCCTCTCCATCTTCTATCCTTTCACAATTTCTAACTCATCTAACTTAAGTACTATGATTATTTTGCCATTCACCTTTTCATAGGTTATATCATAGAATGTGACGATATATCTCAGCAGTAATTTAGATCAACAAATAAATTGTTTGATGCATTATAGAATATCGATCTTCCATCAGTTTCATACACCTCCTCAATATGAAATGGAGTTCCAGTGATCTTATGCATACCTATGTTTAATGTATCCCTCTCTTTTTTCAAGTGATATGTCCTAGGGATTGGGACTTTTTTAATTTGAACTTGCTTAAAAGCTTATCTAATTAGTTTAAATATTGTTGCATATGCTTCCCTGCTAATACCTGCAAAATCACAAGCACCCTGAACTATAGTCTTATCTAAAAAAATTTGAATGTCCACCATCAAAGACTCTGCTATTTTACACTTTACATTTGAAATCCTATTGTTTATCATGATACGCTCAATGGATTTGCAAGTCAATATTGTGCCCAATGACATTCCTAGTGAAGCATTGTCTTTAATATTCCGAGGAGCTACTAATGTAGATCTGCAAAAAAAATAGATAGTTAACATAATATCACCATAGCTGAAATTAAATCCAAATGTCATTGAAAAAGTTACAAAAATCATAATATGCTTACTTGAATGCACGGATCCTTCTATTTCGATAACCTCCTTTTGAAAGCGTTTGAATATCCTTGCAACTTTGTCGCTTTCACTTCTTACTTTCAGCCTTCTTCTTTGCCAAATCCACATCCTTCAATAATTGTAAGTTTTCAATACAAATAGACTATAAGACTGATTGCATTTGCTCTAGTTCTGATTTGATATTGATTGTTATTTTCTGTAATGATTCATTTTTTTTTTAAGTTGTTCATTTTCTTCTAACGTCTTTTGGAGATGACAATCTCTATTCTGACAATAAGAGGATATCTGAATTAACTCACCTTCTAAAAAGTGAACTTTATTAAGAACGATCCTCAGCAAATATTTGAATTCCTTTGCCTCCTCTTCTCTGCATAGGTGCCAAATCAATAGGGATATCCACATGTAGATGATACAATGTCATCATCAAAAAAATAATAGAATAATCAGTTGCATCAAAGTACTATGACCAGATTCTATGAAACAAAGCAAAGTACTCATCTTTGATTATATTATATACTATGTACGATCAATCCAATCTCCATGCTTGTATGCTTGATTCAAATTTGGAAATGCCGCTCATTTTTTCATTCCAATAGGTAGTTGATGCTCATATTTCCATTCCAAAGTGATGATGGCATTCATAATTGGAGATGGAACGCATATTTCCATTCTCATGGAAGGAATGCATATGTAAACATTTTGCAATTTTTCCTGATTCGAATTTGGGGATGGCGATCATATTATCTAGTGAGAATATTGCCCTTTTCGTAACCAATGGAGGGAATATTTTTAAATTTAGTCAAGTTATACTGCGAACTGTTAACAGTTCTTAACTGTGACTATAGACACTGTGGTTAGATCATTGGGAGTTGGGGAGGCCTCAAGAGTGGTTGGGGCAAGCAAAGAAACAATATTGATTTTTTTATTTTGATATTTTTCTATATCCTACATGGCATTCCTTAAAGGGTCTTTTTGATATTGAGAACTCTTCTAATGTTCGGTCTGTGTGACCATTTAGTTCGAAGTCTTGGTCTAGTGGTAGCCATGTGCCATCAGTTTTCTTGTATCTCTGATAGCTAAATGTGAAACTGAGCATTTGTTTTTCGATATGATAACAGAAGATCATCGGTGAGATTTTTATCCTGCAGTCTATATCATTATTTGTTTTATTATCCCAGCCTTGATCCATGAGATCTGACAAAATCTCATTTGATAAATCCTTGCAAACAAATAAAGTTCGTGTCCTTCGAACACTTGCACTTGAGAAAAAATCAACAAATATATGCAATGAGAGAAACCAACTTAGGTGAACCATTTTCGAACCCATACTTTTCTTCATGGCATCTCTAACATCCAAGAGTAGCTTGCATAAGAAGGATTTAGAAACAATATTGTCATGAATAGGCCACTCATCACTCTAAAAACTTGGCGATGGAATTATTTCAAGCTTGTTGAAACCTCCATCCATTTGTGATATATATGAAGCTTCATAAAAATATATACTACTATCTGCAAATTCCTTTGGACTTCTTCCTATGTATTGCAGCTTTCCAACATCAGAGTGAATCACATCCAATATTTCTACAAGTGATTGTGCTGGCACCCATTCACTTATGTTTGATGGATATAAATCTAAAAGAAGAAAAACATTGAAATATTTAAATCGTAATCTGAAGAGCATCAATCAAAAAACACCTGTGATTATAGTAGAATGCATACGTTTTGATATACTTATACTTACATTTTCGATGATCATGAAGATTGATATCTTGTACTTTTATTTCTGAATGCATATAAACATGTTGTACTAAAACTTCTGATGTAGAGTGACCTCCAGGAGTTGTCTTTCCAATAAGATTTGTGTGTCATCTTTGCCCTTTTCTTCTGTCAAAAATTGCCCTTTGATGATGGATGCAACAACACCCATGAGTTCTTCATATATTCTGTTGGCTTCCAGTTATCAGCGTCATCTTTCTCATTATAAAGAATCACGGACTCAATTGTAGATCTTCGTCTCCTTGTCATTGCTATTTTCAAAGCTTAGGCACCAAAAATCTCTCTGATATGATACTAAATTCAATTTTTTGTATCACATTTAATCTCATGAGAATGCCACAATAGTCATAGTTATTGTGCATACTATATTTCTAGCAACTGCGCATACTATATTTTTATAATTGTAACTAGTCTAGTTAAAAAAATTTATTATACTAACCAACATAATTAAGTAAATTTAACTTGAGGTATTGACCTCGAGCATATTAGCACGTGTCGGGCAGGAAGAAAGAACCAATGGGATACGTCTGCCCGACGCAACTTTCAAAGTTTGTTGTAATATATTTTTATTTCGGCCCAATCCAACTAGCACAAAGCTTGGTTGATGGTACAATGAGATCACTACCAATTTCTAGCAAATCACTCCCTAGATCTATGATTTTTGGCAATCAACTCCCTAGTACTTATCACTCCCTATCAAGATCTGAAAAATGAATTTTCTGGGCCTGATATGAGCTTCCAAACATTCACATCAATGATTCATTACAAGATCTAATCATTGATATGGAAACTATGAAGCTAGATCTAGACAATGCAAGAAAAATCTTTAAAAAATGGATGACAAATTCAAAGTTAGGCAGGTCCAGTACGGACTCACACATGTGAACAGTATATCCGCAGCCAAAAACTCAATTTGATCCAAAAAAAACTTGCTGCTACCACTTACTTCTAGCTCGCCCCTCACAAGATTAGTACACTCAAAACTTTCTAAATTTGGGTGTGTTTATTGATCATTTTCATAGACTCTTGTACTTGGCTCTGATACCATTTTGAATTTACTGAATTTTGGACCTTGATTGGATCTACAATCGATCCACAAGAGTGTCGGGTGCTAATTAGATAGATCAATCTCAAATCTTACTGATGTCTAGATTTAGATCTAGATAAAAAATTGCATCTAACTAGCAAGAACAATTTGACAAAACAACTCAAGAGCGGCCTCACATGTGTGAAACTCTGTCATTGTACAAACAGTGAGCAGGGATTGCAAGAAATCATGACACAAATAGTGAAAATAACAAGGTATTGCGGCTTGCCTCAAAATCAAGATCTCTCATCAAGATTGGATTATTTACAATGATGATCTATATAGATCAAGTACATTTCAACCTGGTATGCTGAATCATCAGGTGCACGTGTGGGAAATTCCACATCATCTAGATCAACCAGTAAATGCAAGATAAGCCCCCACCTGCTCATCAATATTTGACTAATAGAGAATGGTTACAATAAGCATATCATAGGGAAGATCATTCCTACTATTAAGTGGCCAAATCTTTTGACTGATGTCAAAGGATTCACAGAGCATGGCACTCGACCAAGAACTACATGGCCTTCATTTTGAAAGTAAAAATGCTTAAGTAGTGGCAGTGTCATGTGCTGCATGTAATTGGCCCATGAGCTTACTAATTGAAATGCTACAATATAGCCATGGAGCTAAATAGATTAAAATTAGTCAGTTGGATAATCAATAGAGTGGCTTGAACAATTGCGCTATATTTGTGAATAACGGAATTGTAATAATGGTTCTAAGGCCCATTTTGGGCAAATAAGGCCCCAAACTTATAGTGAATGCACAAAGGACCACTATAAATAGCTGATGTCATGCTAAATTTGGAGGCTATTATTCATTTGTCTAATTTGAACTTTTGATGTTCTTGAAGCTTCTCTTGGAGAGCTTTCTTGATGGTATTTGTGGTTCATGTGTCTAAAATCACATGAGAGCATTGATCATGCTCTAGATTTAGGCCCTATCTTGAATGATCAATAATGATGATGTATCATATCTATCTTTTTCATATTTGGTGAAGGTTTGCTACATTTATCTATTTTCTTGATTTTTGATGAGTTTTATTGATTTTCGTATTTTTACATACTAATTTGATGTTCGAGAATGGAATAGATGTTTTAATCCTAAGATTGGCACATGACACCTTCAATTTTGCAAGAGTCTATGTAGGTGGATGCTTTTGCAACATGCCAGAAAAAGACAAGGGGGATGGCAAAAGAATTTGTCCTTATGCAATTATTTTAAACGCCTTCTAAATAGTGATATTTGTATTCATCACAACAATTTCTTTTTGAATGCACCAACACTAGTCATGGTGATAAAAGACTTATTGTATTTTTGGAATGGCCATAAATATCTCCAAAATGTATAAGAAGGTATCTTTGCGAACTTCAAGAGAGACATTGGTATAAAAGCATGTGGCTATTTGTTTGAAGACGTCCCCAAAAGATCATCTTTTTTAGCAATGTTCTCTAGATATTTAGATTAGAACAAAAAATGAAAATCTATTGAATTTACTAAGCCATATGACAGAAAAAAAATTCATGACCATATCACAAAGTTAGATTTCAAAGATAATGTGGAGAAAGATTGCATTTTTTTTTATTTGAGAGATAATATATACATGGTTTCTATATCATAAAGAATTGAGGCAAATCGATCATATAATCATTCTCAATTTCTCTCATCAAGCTAAATTTCTTGGAGAAATTTGCACACCTTTTTGGATTTAGTTGTGTATCAAATTGGGGCAGATTCGCAAAACCATTATTGAAATAGTTGATGATGTAACTGTTCTTTGAAGATGTTCTTGACAGATCTGAAATCTTCAACTAACAAGTGAAATTTACTGGACCTTCATAATTGGCCGATATTACTCAACAGGGTCTTCCACTTATTAAGCAGATTCTGTTTTAATCAATATCAGACTAATCTAGAACAACAACTTCTTCTTAGGACCAATATTACGCATGCAACATGCATCCAAGCATGAACACAGATCTATTTATACATTTTCAACCATAGAAAGCACTACACTGAGTTACATGCATGCATGCATCAGAACAATTCGGCAAATTTTCGAATTTTAGCTCAAAAATTGTCAAACTTCCGATAGCCATAACTTTCTCTACAGGATACCAAATTGGTCGCTGTAAAGCACAGTACGGAGGGAGAGTGGGTCTACAAGGTACTTGTCATGTCACCCTACCACCTAGTTTTCACACATGCAAGCAGTAAACGATCAAAAAACAGGTAGGAGGGCGCACTTTTTCAAGGTGGTATCATCCAAAATTCACCTCCAACCCAATAAGCAGCCAATCAGAGGTTACAAGCACTTTACTAAGGTTCATTGGAGAGGAATAGAGGCTTATATCATGTACAGCAAGCAATCATAAGCTCAAATCATGCAAAAAATGCATTTTTGGACTCCTTCAACAAGCAAAACTTCAACATAATGGTGCCCAAACCTCACACAACCAAATTGGATGCATGATGGCTCAAATTAGAGGCAATCTATCATATCTTTAAGCTTGTAAATTCTTTTTTCAACAGTTTAAACCACCATTAAAAAGTTATTCAAGCTCAAAAGCCCTAAAAAAATACAATAATTTTTTACTTTTTGAGACCCATAATGGTGTCCAATCCTAACCAAACTTCATGAAAGCCTTATGGCAGCTTTATTACACCTCTGAAAATGTGCATGAAAAATATTGGCTATGAATTCTATGAATTACCACAAAATTAGTCCAAAAACCATAAAAAAACCATGTTTGTTGACCAATTTTGACCAAAATTTGTGGACCAAATCCACAATTAAGTGCAATCAGATCCAATCCCTATAAATCCATTACATGCAAGCACTACAAGTTCTGATTTCAATCAATTATGGACTCTGTAGCCCATTTCTAGTCCAAAAACTCCAATTTTTGGTCAAAATTCACTATCTTAGCAACCTTTTGACTATTCAACCAACATGCAATCATTAGATACAATCAATAATGACTATAAAATAGCAAGTACAATCTAGAAAACGTACTAGATCAGTAGCTATGACCAATTCCTTGCAAAAAATTGAATTCTAGGTGAAAAATCACAAAAAAAAAAACCGTCAAAAATCCATTGATTTCCATCAAAAATCCATAATCATGATCTTTAGGCTGAAAGTACATCAAGGATCTGAGAACATCATCTATATTTGACCACATCCAAGTGATGTCCATTTCAGCATATGTTCATAGAGATGTTGTTATACTAGAATCTAAATAGGTCATTTTCATTTTGTTGAAAGTAGAGTTTGATTCTCAAAAATGATATTGCTATATACACATTGATAGCTAGTAGCATTTGCTCTCGGATCAGTAATCTCAAAGGATATATCACAAGCTACATGTTGTTGATGTTGAAACTCTATTGGATGATTAAGGTGGATGTTCCTACCTCTACAGCCTCAGCATTAGCCTATCTTGGTTTGCCTCCTTCACCATTGAGAGATCCATCTGAGTACATTGTCCAGAGAGTGAACCTAGATCTTAAGGATCCATTGTTGTACATTGAAAAGTGTGAAAATCTTGATTTTTTTGCATGAACAATTGGCTATCAAGAAAGCAAGATACCATCTCTTTATCATCCACTAAAGCCGAATACAAAGCACTTAGTACAACATGCATTGAGGCACTTTGGATCAAAATACTACTCATAGAGATCCATATTCAAGGACCCAACGCTCCCACAACAATCAAAGTCAAAGAGGTGGGGGCTTGTCTTGCATTTATTGGTTGATCTAGATGATGTGGCATTTCCCACATGTGCCAGACCTGATGATTCAGCATACCAGGTTGAAATGTATTTGATCTATATAGATCATCATTGTAAGTAATCCAATCTTGATGAGAGATCTTGATTTTGAGGCAATACCTTGTTATTCTCACTATTTGTGTCGTGATTTCTTGCATTGAATGCTATCAATAAGTAATGATCTTCAATCCTTGCTCACTATCCGTAAAGTGACAAGTTTCACATATGTGAGGCCGCTCTTTAGTTGTTTTGATCATTTGTCAAGTTGTTCTTGCTAATTAGACGCAATTTTTGATCTAGATCTAAATCTAGACATTAGATTTGAGATTGAGCTATCTAATTAGCACCCAACACCTCTTGTGGATCGATTGTAGATCCAATTAAGGTCCAAAATTTGATAAGTATCAGAGCCAAGTGCAAGAGTCTATGAAAATGATCAATAAACACACCCAAATTTAGAAAGTTTTGAGTGTTTGATCTAATCTTGTGAGGCCGAGCTAGAAGTAAGTGGTAGCATCAAGTTTTTTGGATCAAATTGAGTTTTTGGCTGCAGGTGTATTGTTCACATGTGCGAGTCCATACTTGACATGTCTTACAAGTGCCTAACTTTGAATTTGTCCTATATTTCACACACACATCCATTTTTCAAGATTTTTGGTGCATTGTCTAGATCTAGCATCATAGTTTCCATATCAATGATTAGATCTTGTACTGAGTCATTGATGTGAATGTTTGGAAGCTCAGATCAGGCCCAAAAAATTCATTTTTCAGATCTTGATAGGGAGTGATAAGTACTAGGGAGTTGATTGCCAAAAATCATAGATCCAGGGAGTGATTTGCTAGAAATTGGTAGTGATCTCATTGTACCATCAACCAAGCTTTGTGCTAGTTGGATTGGGCCGAGACTAGAGGCACCTTGAGTGCTAGAAGTCTACCTTAGATTACTCCATTGAGTGAAATCTTTGTGAATTTCAAGTGCTAAATCATTCATAATGGCATCCATGGGTGGATTTTTGTTAGAAGCCAATGAGAGGCTCACATCCACTAATTATTCCATTTGGAAAGTGAGAATGGAATCACTTGCTCCATGACCTCTATGACATTGTCCTAGAAGAGGAAGATGAACCTCTTGGTGGACAAGAGACAGGCTAGATTGGCCTTACATTGCATCAAGATGAATGTGAGCAATGACTTCTTGAAAGAGGTGTCATCTTGTATCTCGACCACGGAGGCTTGGGATTCATTAAAAGGCATTTATGAATCCAATCACACTTCAAGGATACTCATGCTTAGAAATCAAGTACTTCAAATCATGAAAGGAAGTGGAGAGAGTGCACAAGAGTATGTGCTTAGGATCAAATCTTTGAACAAAGAATTGGCTTCAGTGGGAGATGAAATCCAAGATAACGAACTTGTGCAAGTCATTCTAAATGGACTAAGTGAAAATTATACCGATTGTGAAGAATTTCAGATCATTAAGATCCAAAACATCCCTTTGATCTTTGGTTAGAAAGACAAGCAAATCACCAACCTTGCTAATGTAGAAAAATCAACATCTACACTATGAATGAGATGCAAACTCTAATAGATCTTGATCAAACATCAATCAAAACATGAAATGAAGTTGCTGTCTGTACAAAAATAGTAAGCTATTGTATTTCACACGTGTGGATCTGAATATAGCATTTAATGAGCATTCTACACACAAAATTGCAAGATATCACCAATATAGTGCACCAATGGATAGATGACCCAAAGAGAACTATGTATAAGCATGAAATGAGAGAGAGAGAGAGAGAGAGAGAGAGAGAGAGAGAGAGAGAGAGAGAGAGAGAGAGAGAGAGAGAGAGAGAGAGAGAGAGAGAGAGAGAGAGAGAGAGAGAGAGAGAGAGAGAGAGAGAGAGAGAGAGAGAGAGAGAGAGAGAGAGAGAGATCCTCTCTTCCCATGAGTTACATCCTTTAATAACAGGTCCAAACCTAATTTCAAACTTTGGTTTCCCTCCATAATGAAAAACCCAACTATTATTGTGACTAGATTCCATGTCTCTACTACTCAAATTGAATCTATCAAAAACTCATGTTCTACACTTTCCAATAGTGTTTATTCAAATACTTTTATTCTAATATAATTTTGAAAAGTCAAACTTTGAGTCTAATATGAAATTAGCCTCAATTGCCAAATAAACAACTATAGCAAATTTGACTAAACTAGTTGAAATCTTTCACACTCCCTCTTCAACTAGCTTTAGCACAGACTGATAACAATCCAAGTGAAGTCCTATGCTTCATAAACAAGTCTTTTCCCAATGCTTTGGTAAAGATATCAGCTACACATTCTCTCGAAAAAACATGTTGAAGCTCTCCCTCCTTTGCCATGACTTGCTCCCTCACAAAATGATATGCCACCTCAATATGCTTGCTCCTAGCATGAAAGATAGGATTGGTTGCCAACTTTTGGACTGATAGGTTGTCACAAAAGATGATTGGAATCTCTAAAAAATCCAGCAAGTGAAGATCCTTGATCATCCTCTTGATCCATACCATCTCCTTTGTGCAATGAGTAAGTGCTTTGTACTCGGCCTCACTAGATGACAATGAGATATTGGCCTGTTTCTTTGACATCCATGATATAGCTCCATCACCTATGAAAATAAATTGAGCACTAATGGATTTCCTATCCATTTGATCTCCAACAAAGTCTGAATCTAAAAATCCAAACAATTTAGGTGATGATCCCTCATACAATATGTCAAAATCTCGAGTTTCCATGATATACCTCAAAACTCGTTTTCCTAGCTTCCAATGCTCCTCACTAGGATCTTGCATAAATTGACTCAATCTACCAACAAAGGAGCTTAGATTTGGTCTTGTGATGGTTAGATAGACCCAACTAGCTTTCTATAGAGAGTAATGTCCTTGAAGGATCTTTCATTACCTCTTATAGTTTGCTTTACATGAGACTCCATAGGTGTATCACAAGATTTTGCATCTACCATATGAAATCTTTCTAGAATAGAATTAGCATACTTCTCTTGACAAATGACAATAGTTTGAGAAGATCTAATCACTTCTATTCCCAAAATGTAATGTAAATGACCAAGATCATGCACCTCAAATTCCTTCTTAAGAGCACTCTTGATATCCTCCTTATCTTGGTGTCTCCACCACTCGAGATGATATCATCCACATAGATTAGCAAGATGGTAATATCATTTCCAGCAAACCTATAGATACAATATTCCATTTCTTGCTAGACCGGGAGAAAAAATCATTACAATGTTAAAGGTGTGGCATGAATTGATCTCATATCATCAACAACACCAATCAGTCAACATCAACATATCCCTGTAGTTTTTGCAAACCATAAACGATCGGCAACTATCCCGCACCGGCAGCTAACCACCCGTGCTTTACACCCGAATTCGAGCAGCATCTCTGTATCAATGGTTAACCCGTACAGTTCGAATATGTCACCCCGCACCCCACAAGGTACAGACCGTGCTTTCACCTACCTAGGCAGCACTTTGCCTCATCCGTCCTACATGCAGACAGCGCCAGGCCCGAACCGCGAGAACTGACCGTGCTTACACCTCGAGGGCAGCACTTTGACTCATCAAGTCCCCCGTTCTGCCGACCACCCCGACCGTGGACGCACCCGTGCTTACACTGTGGGCAGCACCTTGCGCAACGGTTGTCCTGACAAATCCCAAAAACGTGGCCATCCCTGTGAGACTTGCGTAACTGACCGGCTTGTCGGCTCTGATACCACATGTTGCGCCGGCGCCTCAAAGGGCACTGGGACTTGAGCAGTTTCCCCAACACACGCTTAAGTCTAACATCCATCCATCATGCACTTACATAAAAGCCAACTCAGAAACGTAACAAGCTTAACCATTCAGACTTAAGAAAACTGGAATCCCAACCAACCCGAAAGCCAACTCAGAATCCGTCCCCAAAAGGTAACCAAAGGCAAAGACAAGCCACACATGAAACCCAAGGCATAGTGGTCGCCAAACTGACCAATTGGCATAGCGGCAAGCCCCATGTCGATGACAGGGACCCTTAGGCGCCAGCGACGCAAAAAGGTTGTAGTAAGGGTCCTTCCACTTGGACCAGTTCCGGAGGCGAAACCGAAATGGTAATCATCCCCAAGGATCAACTTTATTAAATTTGGAAGAGGTTACATTCATACATAGACTGACCGGTCTCGGGGCCACCAACACGTGCTGGGCATTGTGCCTGGCTCGTGCTGGTAGAGGGAGCTGAGACCTGGCGACTGGATTCTTGGCGCTGGTTGAGCTGCCCAAGTTTCTGTCTGCCGGACTCCCCCTATAGTTCTGCTGTGATTCGGCGCACCCCCTCTGTTCTGAAACATAGTGCTTTCTGGTAAAGCACGCTTTTTGGGACTTAGTTTTTATTTTGCTGATTAAGCCTGGCAAGCCTGGCAGATTCAGTCTGGCTCCCGGACATGGGTCCCGGGAGCCGTTCCGGTGGCATAATCAACTTGCTTCCTGACTAGGCCATGACTCGAGCTCCAGAGCTAGCTCATGACTTGTGACTACTTGACTGGCTCACCACAGGTCGGAGGCTCAGTCCTTGACGTTCTAACTTGCTCTGGGACCTTAGGGAGTGTCACCCCTTAGAGTCTTACAGGGCACGTTGGGTGCACCTGAGTCAGCTTTACAACACCACCCCTCCTCTCTACATACCATGCACTTCACTCAAGATAAACTAAAGTAAATTTTAAGTTTACTTGACCCCCTCCCCCCCGCCCCCCCATTTCTAAAAAAGAAATTACCTCCTCTCGGGCCACAGACTGCTGGCCGCGGGCAGAAAGGAGAGAGGGAGAGGTCCGAGAGAGAAGGGGCGCGCGAGAAGGAGGCCTCAGAGAGGCTTGGAGGTTCTAGGTGTCCTGCTAGGCGCTGTCAGGCTTGTTGGTTGCAGACCAATAGTTTTTTTTGATGTTTTCTTTTACAGTTCGGATTCTAGTCCCTGCAACAATCTGTTGCTAAAAGATTTAAATGCTTTCCTACAGCTGTTGCTGCAGATTCTTGAAGTTTTATGGGCGACTGATATAGTGTTTTGCATTACCTCAAGTCTAAGCATCCTCTATTATGGCAAATAAGAGTTTAGACTTGTTTTAGCTTCAATTTGAAGCTGTCTACCTT
Source organism: Diphasiastrum complanatum (assembly GCA_029204225.1). Taxonomy (NCBI): domain Eukaryota; kingdom Viridiplantae; phylum Streptophyta; class Lycopodiopsida; order Lycopodiales; family Lycopodiaceae; genus Diphasiastrum; species Diphasiastrum complanatum. Next base: position 59,142 of record MU832281.1, on the reverse strand, counting down.
TCCATACTGCTTTTCTTGTAGATAAAAGGTGTTAGAAGAATGCAAACACTGTTGCTAAGCTTTAATTTGTGCATAATCAACTTTCTTATAGATTCTACACAAATTAGTTTCTTAAAGGTTGAAAAACAGGGTAGATGTTGTCTATTTTTTCCCAGAAACCCTGATTTGCAGGTTCCCATCCATATTTTGAAGAATAGGCTATGTTGGAAACCATATCATCAGTATGATGGCCTTACTGATTGACAAAAGCCTGCAAAACTCTGTTAGTTTGCAAAAAAATCCAGCATGAACCTGTGAATCACCAAGAAACCGTCATGCTAATCCTGTAAGAAACCACCAACACTCACAACCAGTGATTAGTGTTTTTTGTGCTTCTTTTCCTGCTTTTTCTTTGATTGAAGCCAAAACTGGTTCATTAAAAAGCAAAAGACAACCAACAAAACCACCTAAATCACTGTTTAAGAACAAAAAGCCAAAAAAGACCAACATTCACTCTAATTGATCCCGTTGCTAACCAAAAAGTGTCCCAGATGAAGTAAACGACAACACAAGTGAATTGAAAACCGAAAATTTACTTCCTGAAACCAAATATGAAGTGTCTAAAAATCGAACCGATTGTATACCTGGTAGTGCACTTACCACACAATCGATTACACTTCAAACAAGGAAATCTACGAGAAGTATAATCCGCACTTTCACCACATCGTTGCATACTCCATTGAATTCTCGAAAAAGTGTCAAGATTCCATACAACGGAAAAATCCCCACAATTCGAGATTTCTCTTGAACACAAATCAAAGGCAAAAACGTGCTCAGAATTGGCTCTGATACCAATATAAAGTCCTCAATCCAAGGATCCTATTCTAAGCATGCCAATCACTTAGCAACACAAGGGAACCTGATGGTGGACAAACCAACCCAACCAAACCTAGATCGAACGGATCTAGCCCCCAAGCTATGGATCAATCACAAAGAGGAATGTGGCATTACGCCAGCAGCATCCAACGATCATGCTATCAAGCACACGCTAGTGAGAGCCCAATAGGTATACTTATACCCTCCAAGGCCCATGCGTCACTAGTAGTGCACTGTGACACCTCATTGGACACCTCTGCAGCCTATCTGGGCCACGTCATCCAGTTCCCCAATGACTCACTGATAGACCCATACAAATCCACCATCAAGTGTTTAGGCCTACAACCATTAATTATGACCATGTACACATACCAATTCCCTTATAGTCACAATTAACTTACGGGTTGTTGGTCTATTGGTCCCTAGCATGGACACGCTACCCGAGACCAGTCATGGGCATGACAGTGCAGCCAAGTACTGGTGCCGAAAACTAGTTTTTGCCCACATGAGACAAATTTGTGAGCCAGTTCCTAGAACTCAGAGTGGTTTTACATGGAGTGGGCCCAAATCCTTTACTTTGATTGGTGGACCCAGTCCAAGAGGCCTTAGAGGCCCTTTCCATGTTCACACCCCCTCACCCGCACTATGGGTTACCCTATCTCATCTTTCCACCTGAGAGAACAGCTGACCTGTTCTCTCCAAGAGCTGATTAAAAAACTTACAAACCCTCTCACCCGTTGAGCAACCTGTGTTGTTGCCTCGTGTCACTCTGGTCGGGTGAGGGGGTAAAAATGGAAAGGCGAGCGCTCTTACCCCCATTTCACAAGGGGTGAGAGTTGCCCTTAGGTGGCATTGAAAGGTGCCAACTTGAGGTAATTCAACATGTCGGGGGAATCCCTTGGCCTCTTGGAGTATTGGGGGGGTAAGTGGTGGGTCCTTGCTCTCCCCTCCAGTAAAAATATAGATTCGTATTATATTCTGAATTTAGACAATGCTTTGCCCTCCAAATGAAAACATATTTTACATGGAATGACGTGGAAGGACCTGGGCTTTTAGATTGGAGGGTAAGTGCAAATTTTGAAATGGCCCTAGACTTTTCCATGTGAAACCACCCTCCTAGGTGTGTGGCAACACAACTGGGATGTGCTTTTTTGGACAGCCAGGAACGGGCTCGCTAGCTGAGGCCACCACATCTCCATGCACATCCAAGAACCAAGCTCTAAAAAGCCGCTAGCTGAGTCCACCACATCTCAATGCACATCCAAAAACCAAGCTCTAAAAAGCCTCATGTGTGGAGGCTAAGAGCCCACCCCAACAATGGACAGGGTCCTCATGGGTGAAATCTTACCAAAGGCACTTGTACTCGGGGCAAGGGGCCCCATACTCGCAGCCTGTTGCCAGCGGGCACGTGGACTGTGGTCTTATACAGACCTCTGCCAAATATCCTAGTGACTACGTGCATTCAAGGCAGCTACTATTTGGTTAAAAGAGAGAGTGAGGTATTTGGCAGCGACAGGGTCGACCCGAGGTCGAATGCCGGTGCTGAAACATGAAACTCGTCCGCTCGTGCGATGGAAGTGGGGCATAAAAATTATGCTGAAAAAAGCTTCGAACATGAGCAGCTGTGGATATGGATGGATATGGTGATCTTCGATCTCGATTCTTGATGATGATGATTTGAAAGCGCGGGGACTCTTGCGACGTGAAAATATGCTGGAATCCAGATCGAGTTTGCAAAAATTATGTGGAATGCAGCTTGCACTGAACGGTAAGTGAGGATTCATCATGCTCAACATTGCATTGTATGAATCCATTACTTACTCTTGATTGATAATTGAATCGTTTCCTGTTTCAGTTGGTCTTGATTCTTGAATCTTAATATTGTGGTTGGCACGATCCCCGACGTTGGCTGAATATTAACAAGCCAGCTCGAGTTGAGTCGAGTCTCGAGGTCTCGCCTGGCGCGTTTGCGAATTTTAATCTAAGATCTTCTAAGGCGCTCGTGAATCTAAGGGATTGGAGTGTGGAGGGGAATTTTTCTGGGACTCTCAAAACCAGAGCCGCAACATTTGACGGCAAACGTCATTTCTCACCAATCACGACAACGCGTGAATGTTTGTTGGGAAAAGTGAACACAACTCATGAGTGGAAACTTGCATGCGAGCTATCATAAGGTTTGTACGAAAGAAGGCAAATTATGAAAAGCTTCGGATTCTGCCAAATCGCAGGGTAGTGTGCACTGTGAAGTCTGGACTCTGGACACTGGATAATGGACTCCTATGAATGTCTTTGGAGTCTGTGGATAATGGACCAAGAAGTTAAGGCCGCTCTCTGCAAATCACATCCGTATGCTTGCAGCTAAGGCTTTCAAGCTTCAATGCTCAACTGCCTCTCCGAGCTGACAGATTTCTGTCCGACAATAATGCTGGTGTAAACTTTGGAATCACTCTGGTCTCCTAGTGTGGAGTTCATACCTTGGAACGTATAAGACTATAAGTAATAAGCGAAGGACTTTCGAAGCTGGCTGCTGAATACTTCTGAATATGGAATAGATCAGATTGATCCAGTGTAAGATTGGATGCACACTTCTCAAGTCCTTTTGCTGACCAGGCGGTATACCTCAATCATCGAATTGAGCTAATCAAGACAACATGCTATGCTCGAAAACCGCAGTGGAAATGCTGATTTTTTCACATGAGAAATTCGGGGCCATCTCTACTTGTCTCATAGCAGCACAAGATGATAAGGCGAAAGAGGCCTGTTGCCTGTTCCCCTCATTGTTCTAAAATGCGCTTCTTCAGATTCAGAGTGTCGGTCGTCACGTTCGTCTCGATCTTCATGATTGCTCCGCTAATCTCGTTAGTAGGACGGATCAATAGCATAAATTCCAGTATGTTGTACTTCTTTCTGGAGCAAATGTCAACCTATTGCTTTTCATTGGTAGTTTTCACCTGCTACCGCTGTTAACAATCATCTTTAGTAGTTCGTCTTGACGTCTTTGTAATGTGAAATTCGTTTCTTCTCGTGGAGCTTGGACCTATGTATTTCGGTAAATGTTAGATATAGTTGTGGCTCTTTGTGTTGCTAACCTTAGTCTTCTCACATTTCTTCCGCACTTGAGATTGTTGCATTGGAACTTTTGAGGAACAAAGCAAAAGATGCAGCTTCCTTTTGGCATGATGTTGCTAGTAGGCGCGGCTGTATTACTACTTATCTATTTCGTTTTATTTTTTCAAAAACGTTAGTGCATGTCAAGTTTGTTGCATGCAAGATGATTCGAAATGTTTTCTAAATGAGACGGTACCTGTGAAACTGATAGATCAATCATTACAATCGATTTTCACAGTTGGTCCATTTTGAACGAACTTCAAAAATCCCAGTTTTCCGTAAAAAAATTAAAATTGGTCCTAAGAAGAAGAAGTTGTTCTAAATTAGTCTGATATTGATTAAAACAGAATCTGCTTAGTAAGTGGAAGACCTTAGCGCTTCTTTAATTTTCAGATTTTCTTTGACTCCCGATCTTAAGGTTAAGCAGGAAGGTTTTTGATCTCGAGTATAAAGAGGTCTATATTTCGTACTAGGACTCAAATTACCAAAAGCATGCTGCAAATTTCTGTATTTGGTGCAAAAGCTATGCATTTAATCAATGTGGATTGAATGAACTCAATACGCGATGCTGAACAGAGAACAAAATGATTGCCGTTGCAGGTTCAGAAAAATCACGACACCAGGCGTCAAACATCGTAAGCTACTCAAAACCCTTAAGATATGCTAATGAGCAATGACCTCTAACTTTGTCATATAGTTCTGTTTAATCACGTTAAAAAAATACCCCGTGTGACTATCTCATCTCTCGTCTTGCATACTCTCTTAGGAGTAGAGAGAAGTTCTCCAAGTTCCTCTTATGTTTTGAGCCGTGCAATCCCTTCATAGCTCTTTTCCAATAATTAATTGCTTGATGCAAGTGCAGAATTATGTTCTAAAGGTGACGGAACTAGAGCAGACGGACAGTCCCGTACAAAAAGAGGTGAGCTCTCCCAGTATCAACGTTTCTTTCATTCCTGACAGCAGTACGTGAATTGTCGATCTAAACAAATAGCAGCTTAAACTTCTTCTGGATCTTTCGTATCCATTGGTTTTAATAGTTCAGATGCAGAATCATATTATTGTATGATTCCACAGCACTTCTCCCAAATGGAATTTGCAAAATGATGTAGGGAAGCCGTTTTGAAAAGACGTAGTTATTCTCGTCTTCTTACTCATGGACTTATATAATTTTAAGCTGCAATGTGATTGATCCACAGGAATGGGAGGAACTAGCTATGAAGGAGCAGTTGATTGCCCTATCTAAGAAGCAGCGATCGTCTACTCTAGAGGATGAGGATAAAAAGGCTATTGGGCTTGAAGGTGGTAAGAGCCCGTCGTTTCTTACTCAACTTTATTTTCAAGTTTATTGCTCATTTGAAGTATCGGTAATGTATAGGTTTTTGGTGTTGGGCATGCCCATAATGACAACGTGCACTAAAGTTTAAATTCAATATTCAGGTATTCCAGTAGTGGATATGCTCTCTGCGACGGGCAGGCCATCCTTAAGTAACGTAGCCCCAGTGAAAGTAGGAAGCAGAGTAAGTTTATTACTCTTATCTTGCTGCAGCCAGTCATCGTTATTGTAAAGTTCGGATCATCATCAATGCCCCTAAATTATCGAACATAAAATGCCCTTCTATTGGTGTTAACTGGAAAGACAGACAGAAAATCCAGCTGAAAATCGTGCTAATGTGTGTCAGCTTCCGACTATAGAACGGGGTGATCGGCTACTGAAAGAACTAGAAGATAATCGAGGAAATTGGAAAGCGGACGATCAAATAACATCCGAATGGTCTACAGACGTGCAACGGTTCAGTACTCCCCAGAATCATAACTCCGGCAGGCGTGGAGGTAAAGCGCCAGATTTTCTAGTTCGTCTTATGCAAGATCAGATAACCATGGCCAGAGTATACTTAAGCATTGCGCAAGGGCGTAGTAACCGAAGCCTCCTGCGCCGAGATTTGAAGATGCAGATTCGAGAAATTCAGCATGTATTAGGTGAATCCAAGTTTGACGATGCTCTGCCACGCAGGTACAGCTCAAAGGCCGATTTGTCTGTGAGGATGCTGGAAAGCTTTGATACTTCAAATAGTTGTACAGAACATGCAGGTGTCACTACCTTTTGTTACTTATACGTGAGTTGTTTTGACTAAGGACAGCGCTTTAGAAAAGATACGAGGGATGGCGGAGGTGTTAGTCAGAGCTCAAGAACAACATGATGACAGCATGCTTTTGGTCAGAAAATTAAGAGCAATGCTACAATCTACAGAGGATTACACTCGCATGCTGAAAAAGCAGACGGGATATCTGAGTCAACTAGCTACTGAGACCGTGCCCAAAAATCTCAATTGCTTAGCTTTGCGTTTAAGTGTTCATTACAGTACTCTTCCCATGAATCAGCGAGAATTTCCTAAATCTGAGAAGCTGGAAGACCCAAGCCTTTACCATTATGCCCTGTTTTCGGACAATGTCCTTGCGGCGTCTGTCGTAGTCAATTCCACCATAGTCAATGCTCGGGTATGAAGCTCTTCAGAAGATATGAAACGTGTCTCTAGAACCTTCAGGCTAGATGTGCTTACTGTAACAATCGTCTGGATCCACATGGTATAGGAGTTCCTGGCCTAGATACGGAAATTGGTTAATCTCATAACTTTCCTGTCATAACTTTCCTGCTGACTGGGTCTATTTCATTTTGTAAGTCACAAAGCGGGTGACAATCGTGTGATGTTGTCTTGTTCAGGAGCCTGAGAAGCATGTTTTTCATTTGGTGACGGACAAGCTCAACTTTTGGGCTATGAAGATGTGGTTTTTGATGAATCATCCTGGAATGGCGACGATCCACATTGAATGTATTGATAGCTTTGAGTGGTTACAATCATCTTATTGTGCTTTCATCAACCAACCAGGACAAAAAACGAAGAAGGTAAATAATTTCGATGGATGTCATTCCTCAAGCCTTACTTCTGCTTCTTCCAATGGAAGGTACAAAAACCCCAAATACACGTCTATTCTCAACAACCTGCGGTTTTATTTGCCTCAACTCTATCCCAAACTGGGCAAAATCCTGTTTCTGGATGATGACGTTGTGGTGCAACAAGATTTGACTCCCTTATGGAGCATAGTTCTTCGTGGCAAAGTAAATGCTGCAGTGGAGATGTGCCATTCCCGTTTTCACCGATTCAACAAGTATTTGGATTTTTCACACGAGCAAATCGCTAGAAATTTTGATCCAGATGCATGTGTATGGGCCTACGGGATGAACTTGTTTGATTTGGAAGCCTGGAGAAGGGAGGGCTTGACTGGAATTTTCCACAAATGGCTGGGACTGGTGAGTATGTTCCCTTCACACTTCTGTCAAGAGAATGCTTAAAATTATAACATGTTGTCTAAATTTCACTAATTCCAGTTGTCTCAAAATAGAAGTTTCTTCCGATGCTTTTTCCTGATCAGAGAACCATCTGGCTTTGGTGAATCAGAATCAGAATAAAGCTTTATGGAAGCTCGGTAGTCTGCCACCTGCATTGATTACCTTTTATGGTAACACACTTGGTCTGGAACAGAAATGGCATCAACCTGGCCTCGGATATAATCCCAACATTGAGCCAGAAAGGATTGAGAATGCAGCTGTAATACACTACAGTGGAAATCTAAAGCCTTGGCTGGACAATGGGTTGGTGACTTACAAGCCTTACTGGGCCAGATATGTGAAATATGATCACCCTTTCTTGCAGGAGTGCAACATCAACCAGTGAGAGCTCTATCGTCTCTATGAATATGTAAAGATTTTCTCTATTTTGTATATCCTAACCCTACGCCGCGAAGTGAGTATACTCATGTCAAGTACCACATTTTTGGACTACATTTCTATATATTGAGGTATGTGGTCATATTCTGCTGCTTTTCACAAATTGTGAGTTCTTTGTGAATCAATCTAAGACCTGGTGCTGCATCAACCCCTTTGTTAATGATGTATCAAAAAGTTGTGGTTTCCAACGGCAAACTTGGATTTTACTGAGGTCATATATTGGATACGATTCGTACCACCGGTGAAGACATTTCTACTCACCTCGGTTAGTCCTTCTAGAAGAATTTTTTTTTCCTCTTGGATTACTAGACTAAACATATCTATACAATCTACAAAAGAACGACCTGATCAACAATTTGAAAGATAGTGCTCATGTCTTGTCCATCATCTTTCATTGGAGATTTTGAAGGGAAATAATTTTGGAGATTTTTGTAGTAGGCTGTCCTGAAAATGGCTTTTGCGGCCTGATGAAGTGTTGAGCAACAGCCCAAGTTCGCAAGTTGTCATGAGCCTTGCTTTGTCCTCTGGCAATCCATTTTAACTATTGTTCATTCAAAGCCCCTTAAAGGTGGCTTTTCCTTTGACGTTGTATGAATTAAGAAGATTCTAACTCTTTTTTGTACTTGTTAATGCGCCAGCAAAAGATATTCATTTGATTTTTATAAATTTGAATTCTCAAATTCAATTAGTGGGATAGCAATGCACTAAACATTGCATAGTATACTAGCCTAAGCTTCCAATTGCATCCTAACTAAATGGCATGTATATTCTTTCATTTAACTTCTAAGCTTTTATCATTCTGCTTTGCATTCTAGAGTTGTTGAAAGAAGGCCAATTTGAGTGTTTTTCTTGCTGTAAATATTGAAAAGCTACCAGATTAGTTGACAGAATGAATCTGGGTGCAATGTTTTACATCCCTATTTCTTACAAAATAAGTTATGCTATATGATTTTTGTAATGCTTTGCATGTAAATATTTATCCAAGTCTCCTCCAATGTAAATAGTGGAACTTTCCATAAGTAATATTTAGACCATTTAGATACTAAAATTTTTGCTCTTTCTTCCTTCTATCAATTGTTAATAGGTGCACAATTCATTTTATGTAACTAAAGTAACCGGTGTCTTATAAAATGAGAACATATTAGCTAACATTTCTCTAGTCAACATAATCAATAGCCTCTTTATTCACACAATTCAACCCTTCTATGGAGGTGGTATGGATTTACCAATCCACTATTGCCCCTACTATTATAGAATTAATTGGGTCAACTGGTTCATAGAGTCACTAGAGCCAATCGGATAAGTAAGATAAGGAACATAATATCAATAGAATTAATGGATAGACTCAACATTGCCAATTTATTGATGTGTGTATTAGGGTTAGATAAAAGTAGACTTGTTGAGTCTGGTTCTATGGACATTTTCTCTTTCTAGAGTTGCTCGGGGGATTGGAGGGAGATGGTGTTGGAGTGATCATTCTTTTTGTAGAAAGTTAATTGATTCTTTGATGAGATTTATTCTATTGCGTGGATAAAGCACAAAGACTTTGTGTTAGGTCCTATTTCCACGAATGGATTGATCTCATTAGAGAAAGACCTAACGATAATCAACATCGTTGTTTGTTGGCCATTGTGTCAAAATAGTAGGGCACCTATGATAGTCGATGTCGAGGATGGCTTTATATCTATACTATACTTCAATTGATATGAGTTTTTCAGACCCATAGAAATATGATCATATGGAGTGTATTCTTTCAAAAGGTAATGCTACTCGGTTTCCCTAGATCGAGGAGATCTGGATAATGATATTAAAATCGTCTTTGAAGTTCTAGTCGAACAATGTCTTGGTATTCATCGCTTGGATATGCTCTTGTATGAGCTATGATCAAGGGTAGATCCTCATGTGAATACTCGAGTAAGGGTTTTTGGTTGACAGGTTCAATTCTGTGTGATTGGTGGAGGTGGTATCAATGAGCCTCTAGGTTAGGTTGGTACTCAGTTCATAGATCTCCAAATGACTTTCATTGGCACAATGTCATACTCAGAATAACTTGTCTCCAGTACTTTGTATTTCTATGGAAATCGTGAGAAGTGGTATCTAGCCACATTTCTCTTGATCGACAAGCAAAAATCTCCTAGTAGGTGTAGCTCACACAACTCTAGATTTGTCACAAGAGTCCTAGGGTTGAAATCACCCTGATTTAGCTTTAAAATTTAAAGAAAAAATAATTCAAATTCAATTTCATAAACACTTGTTCACTATTGCAATTTTGGGCAATACACCTAGGCGTTGACTAATAGACTAGCCTACAACTAGTTACAGCTGTCAACAGTAAAGTACATCGTAAACAGTAACAATGAAGTTTATCATTGATTTCTAACACTCCCTCAATGATAAAATTACATTATTCTGTTCCTAATAGAGTAAAAAAAAATTCAAATTTATATCTACCTAATGACTTAGTAAAAATATCTGCCACTTGATCTTCAAATTTACAGAAAATAAGATCAATGGCTCCATCAGTAATTTTCAATCGAACAAAATGATAATGTATTTCGATGTGCTTGGTTAGAACATGTAGAATTGGATTTTTGGCAAGGTGAATGTTTTGGTTGTCGCAATATATAGTAGTCGCATATTTGATCCTATAAATCCATTTACAGCTTTGGTTGTCGTAACCATACCACGTCTTGTGAAGCATTGCTCAGCCTCCGTCGAGGATAAAGCTATGGTAGGTTGTCTTTTGCTGCTCCATGAAACTGTAGCTGTACCATAACTGAATGTATGACCATTGGTAGATCTTCTGTTATCAATATTACTTGTCCAATCCGCATCTGTATAACCTACCAACATTGGCGCTTCAGGCTGATCATATTTCGAACCAAAATTCAATGTCCCTCGAATGTATTTAAGAATACGTTTAGCAAACTTCTAGTGTGCTTGACTAGGATCTTGCATAAATTGACTAACAGCACTACAACATAAGAAATATCAGGTCGTGTGTGTGTCAAAAACTATCCACCAGCTGCTTGTACAAGTAAGCATCCACTTTCTCAGATTTATCATATGCAGTAAGCTTCGTGTTGACATCCATCGGTGTGCTCAAAGGCTTACAATTCGTGTTGACATCCATCGGTGTGCTCAAAGGCTTACAATCTTGCATATTGGACTTATAGAGCAAATCTCATGCATATTTGTTTATGTAAGAAAGACAACGTCTTCCTTTTGCCATACTTCAATGGCAAGACAATCGTGCATCAATCCTAGATCGCTCATGTCAAAAGCATTGGAAAGATTAGATTTGATTTCATCAATTAAGCTCTCATTACTTCCTATAATAATCAAATCATCCATGTACAAAACAATGAATACTATATCCGAATCTTGTCTTAGATTGCAAAGATTGGGATCAACAATACTCTTTACCATTCCCCTTCATTTGAAGTGTTCATCAATGTAAGAGTACCATGCCCGTGGTGCTTGCTCAATCCATAAATGGCTTTATTGAGCTTACAAACAAGATGCTCTGTTCCTGGCTCAACAAATCTTTGAGGTTGAACTAAGTACACCTCTTCATCCAACACTCCATTACGAAAAGCAAATTTAACATCCATTTGCTAGATTTTCCAACCATAATAAGCATAAATAACAATGATAGAATGTATAGTTACCATATTAGCTATGGGTATGAAGGTTTTCTCAAAATCAATACCTTCTTGCTGCTCAAATCCTCTCGCAACCAACCGTGCTTTGTACTTCTTGAGTTGCCCATTCGCTCCATATTTGATCTTATAAATCCATTTGCAAGTGATAGGTGTCTTACCATCAGGTAGTTCAACCAAGTTCCACGTCCTAGTTTGCGATATGGCCACCATTTCTATTTCCATAGCTGCACACCACTACTTGTGCTCCTTTGCTTCATCAAATGTTTTTGATTCTTGAGCCTTGAGCACGGAACCCATTAGGGCTAGATTCATCTCTAATCTCGCAGGAGGTTTTCGATTTCTGCTTGACTTTCTAAGCTCTCCCTGCTCACTAGATTCGGGAGTATCTCCCTTCTTAGCATCATCTGTGACTAATAAGTACCATTTAGGTACTCTCTTAGGGATTTCAGCATCAAACTTGCCTTTGTCCATTGGATCTTCCGTCTCAAAATCCACTTCCTTCTTGACCTGTACTTTCACTCCCTCATCAAAAGATTTAGTGATTACTTTAGATTGATCACCTTGACCCATCTCATCGAATGTAGCATCTCTAGAAATCACAAGCTTCTGTGCATTTGTGTCATACATCCTATATGCCTTGGCCTTCTCATCATATCCAAGGAAAATACACTTGACAGCCTTTGCATCCAATTTCTTTCGTTTCTCATCAGGAATATGAGCGTAAGCATTACAACCAAATACTCTCAAATGAGAAATATTAGGTTTCTTTCCAGTAAAAGCTTCATGAGGTGTCTTACCTTCCACAGAGTTCGTAGGACAACGATTCATGATGTGTGTAGCTGTGTTGCAAGCTTTTGCACAAATGGTATTTGGCAGACCCTTGCTTTTGAGCATTGCCCTGGCCATCTCAACAATAGATCTGCTCTTTCATTTTGCAACTCCGTTTTGCTGTGGTGAGTAAGGTGCTGTAGTTTGCCTCTTGATCTCTTGATCCTCCTTGCGAAAATCAATAAATTTAGTTGAAAAGTACTCACCACCTCCATCAAATCTCAAAGTTTTGATGCAGCATCCTGTTTGCTTTTCAAACAATGCCTTCTCTGAACTTAGCAAAAACATATGATTTCTTGCTTATGAAATAAATCCAAATGCATTTGGTATAGTCATCAATGAAGGTACTAAAGTAATAGCAACCACAAAGAGATCTAGTCTGCATTGGTCCACATAGATCATTGTGGACAAGACGTAGGATGCCACTGGCTCTCCTTTCTCCACTTTTGGGTAACCTCTCTCTATGTTGTTTTCCCAAAATGCAACCTTCACAGATTTTTCCTTCAAAAAAAATATCAGACAATCCAATAACTAGATTGCCTCTTTTGAAAATCTGTAAACTTTGAGTACTAATATGACCAAATCGTTGATGCCAAAGATCACTTCAACTATCAACAGTGCTTACCATAGCTTGGACAGAAGATCTTGCAATCAATTTGTAGAGTCAATTTCCGTTGACTCTAGCTCTTGTAGCAATCACTTTGTAGTGATTCTTAATGTCTTTGATGAGACATTTATTGCTATCAAACTCAACCTTGAGTTGTTGATCACAGCCATCGTCCCAACTGATAGTAGATTGTTGGCTAAAACAAGTACATGTTGCACATTGCTTATCCGCTTTATCATCCCGCTGGCTAGCTTCACTGGTACCACTCCAAACCCTTTCACAGGTAGAAATTGGACATCAACTTGTCCAACTTTATCGCCATTGTGGATTTTCTTGAATTTTGAAAAGCAAACCTTTCTTGAAGTCATGTGCTTGGACGCTCAATGTACCAGGTATTCTTGGCTTCGTCACTTGTCATTAGTGCCGTAATGAACAAGTTTGAACTCTCACCTACATCATCTTCATATTGATTATCATCAAATTGATGTTGATGAGCATAATTGCCTACCTGCCATTTGCCTTTCTGCTGAGCTAATTCCTTTTGTTTCTTGAAGCACTCATGCTCCCAATGATCATGTCTGTTGCAATATCGACGATTCCCAGGTTTCTTCTGCCTTGGATTGCCGCATCGTTGACTTTGACCTTGATGCCAATTGTTTCAATTTGGGCCATCATTGGATTGTTCTTGGACTTGTTGAAACCATCCACTATTTGAGTTCCACCTCTTGATTGGTGTCTTCCACGACCATATTTGCCACCACGTCCTCTTACTGCAAGAGCTTGATCAAATCCCCTGTTGCGATGACTCAGGATCTCTTGACATTGTTCTTCTTGCAAAAGCAATCCACCAAAATCTTCATAGATTGGAAGATTCTCTCGTGTGACTATACTTGTCACAAACATCTGATGTGACTCACTCAAACTGTTCAATGTCAATTGCATGATCTCATGATCCTAAACTCACTCTCCAATGGCAACTAATTGATCACGGGTCTCCTTTACCTTCAATAGGTGATTGCACCATCATCCATTCGTAATGTGTGCAGTTTCTTCTTCAGAAATATCACTCAAGATGTGTTTCTAGTTTCAAACCATGTCTTCAATGTCGAAAATCAGTGGGAATGAGCGAAAGCTGGGAGCGAGTTTGGTGCGTGGATCGAAAGCGCCACAGTTAGTAGCAGAATGTTCAAACTGAATTGATTCAACGAATGCAAGTGAACTATAACAGTAGTGAGACAAATAATTGCATTTTGAATGAGTACAATGCTTGAAGTAATTACTTTAGCTGATCATTGTGTGTGATAACACTGGCAATGGAAATATGTCTTGTCTTTTACAATTTCAGTAGTAACTATATATCAAAAGAAGTTTTCTGATGAAGAATCTAGGATTAGATATAATGAAAATATTACAACTAACTCGCATTGAATGCTATCTTCTATATTAATTACAACCTCCTTGTAATTGTAAATACATGTATAGCATAGGCGGACTGTCAACGCGAAGTCGTTGGGCCGACCATATCGAAATTTACAATGGGTCGGATTTTAAACAAATGATTGAAAAATTTACACAGGGTCGAAAAATATGCCGAGGGTCGAATTTTTGGGGTTGGAAAAATTAGACCCGATCCGATCAAAGGTCGAACACGCCCGGATAATTTAGTGAAAGGTCGAAAAATCCAAACCGATCCGACCCGACCCAGGGTCAAAAAAATCTCTATTTTGAACGGCTTTTCAAGATGCTTATTAATAGATGGATTTGAGGCTGAGCATTGAAATACACATTGAAATCCAACACTCCCCCTTAATGTGGATCCTGGAAAGTTATGATTTTCAGATTTACATGTCGTTGAGTCTAAGATGGTGCTCTTTTGATAGAAACTTTGTGAAGTAATTTGCTGCCATTGATTCTATCCTGCAGAAGACTAATGATACCTCCTTGCTTTGTACTTCCTCTCTTAAATAATGATACTTGATTTCGACATGCTTCGTGAATAAAATCTCGGATTGAGAGAGAGAGCAATGGTGTTTTGATTGTCACAGATTATGTTTGTTGGATGTGACTGTGCAAGGTCGATTTTTGCTAGCAGGTGTCTCAGCCAAATTGCCTCCTTAGTAGCATTCGTAGCAATCGGTTGATGATAATGCTACTAAGGTCTGCTTTCGGTTGTTCCAAGAGATTGGGCCTTGATTGTATAAAAATACAAATCTAGAAGTCTATCTTCTGGTATCAACGTCCCCTGCCCAATCTACATTCGTGTATCCTTCTAAAATATTGGCAGTTTGGCTGCCTCCATAGCATATGTTGAGATGTTTGGTTGCTTGGATGTTCTTCATGACCTTTGTAAGTGCTTTCCAATGGGCTAGGCCTAGATTTGATGGGAACTAGCATATGCAATGTCAGGTCGAGTGCAGATCATTGCATACATAAGTGAGCCGATGATGGAGTGAAATGAATATTTCTTCATTTCCTCCTCTTCCTCGGTTTGAGGAGATTGTTCCTTTGACAACTTTAGTCCAAGGTCGAGTGGAAAGTAACTTGGTTTGCAATTGGCCAATCCATACTTTTCCAACATGTTTGTGAGATATCTCCACTGACTGATGAATATCAGTCTGCTAGGTCAGATTCAAAAATTTCGATTATGAGACAATAGTGAGCTGGACCCATATCAATCATTTTTGTACTCCTTGGCCAGCATGCATTTGATGTCCTTCGTCATATTCAGATCATTACTGAATAATAGAGTATCATCAACATAGAGAATGATGATGATGAAGAAATCCGATACAGATTTGAAGTAGAAATCCAAATTTGCTGAGTTTGGAATAAAACCATTCTCAATAAGAAATGCATTTATTTTTTGGAACCAGACTTTGGGTGACTGTTTCAACCCATAGAGTGCCTTGTCTATTTACATACAAGGTGTTGCTTACCCCTCAGTTCGTATCCTTTTGGCTATGACATAAAAATTTTCTCTTCAATGGTCCCATTGAGAAAAGCGGTCTGGACATCCATTTGATGGACTTCGAGATCTGCAACTACAAAGACGAGTAGTAGTATGATCGAAGCATGCTTGACAATTGGGCTGAAGGTTTTGGAGTAGTCCAGATCTAGAATCTGGGAATAGTCTTTGGCGACCAGTCTGGCTATGTATCGATTTAGCCTGAGGTGACTTGCCAATAAGATTCAATTATTTGATCGATTGATAGACTTTCAAATAAGACGATTATATGATCGAGTGATTACTCAATAAAATGATCAAAACAAACCACTCATTTGATAATGGAAAATTTTATAGAGTGAATGAATACTTGAATAGAGATGGCTAGTGATTATATTGAGTGAATAATCAAATCGAACGATAGTGAATTGAATTGAATCGGACAAGCGAGCAATTGGATAATGTCAATCAATCATATTTTTGGTGACCATTAATCAACATCTTTATTAAAATTGTAAATGATATTTCAATGAATTAGTATGACTTTATATTAGGTTATATAGGTCACACACCAACAACTAGAAAAAATATCTATAGGTCACATATCACTAAGGTCTTCAATACATCATAAATGCTTTTGATCATAAATCTAAATGACCCTATGCAACCAAAATTTCAGAGGTCACATGGCAAAAGATAATGTTCTCACTTTGATCATATAATTATGTCATGAAATCTCATCAAACCTATGACACCTAGATTTTTAACAAATCTAGATTTTCATGACATCATCGATTATATATAATTTTGTGTCATAAAATCTCAAAATACTTGTCAAATTAGTTGTTTAATAAGAATATGCTATCATTATATCTCATGATTTCGTCTTTTATGTCAAATTTTAAAAAATATATAATTTATTAAAAAAAATAAGATTTGTGAAAATTAATTTTGTAAAAGTTAAGTACTATCATAATGACCCATGATTTTATCTTGTATTTTATGTTTTTATTTTGATATCAAATCCCTAATTTTTCTTTTTTATCACAAAATCAAGAACCAATTATGATTTGTATGATATTTGAAGCATGTAAACCCATGTGGGGAACTGTTGGAACCCATCGTAGACAAACAGTCTCCAAGTCAAAACGCTCAAATATAGTCGACGATTTGTGTAGTTGTAGCTATTGCTTCATACTACGATCAATCATCTTCTGGGCAACAGATTGACACTACAGATCTGATTTAAATTTATGAACAATAGATAATGTTTAATAACAGCGGAAGTATATCTATTGTAAGCAAGCATCAACATCATTCACAGATTACACTTATTGGGCAAAATGTTGCAACTCTATTTTCCACAAATAAGTTTACAACAACAATTTCCACCTCTATTTGTTTCCCAGATCAGCGCATCGGCGCAAGAGAAATAATTTCTCTTACGAGAAACTAGCTACTGCTAATTCTATATCTGTTTGTGTGACAATATATGTCTGCTACTGCATAACTAACACTCGTCAATTCAAAAATCCGTAATCATCATTTTCCTTGATCCTATATAGAGAGGAACATGAGAGATGATTAGTTTAAGCTTCATGATTAAAAAAACATCTTTAGACTTAATCCTGACAACTTCTGGATGCCTGTCGTAGTAGTTCGTGCAACCTATCGTTGTACATCCATGTGCTGGGATCATGAAGATGCTTTGCCATTATAGCCGCCTAATAACCACAATCATTTTCTTGTGATGCCTCTACGGTCGTGAACGTCATTCGGAGCATGAGGGCTTGGTAAGCTACCACAAATAGAGACCGCAACGGGCGCGGGTGCGGTGCTCGGGCGGTTCATCCCGCAGTGAACCACAATCATGATTGATACCATAGTAAACCACAATCATTGATTGATATAGTAGTGAACCACATTCGTTGACTTTGCGGTGCGGTTCGGTTCGGTTTTCTGCCCTTCAGAAAAAATGTGAAGAATGCGAAGGTCAACAAAAACTTGCTCTAAGTCTTTTTAGACGAAGTGTCACATATTTTTGAGAATGCGAAAAACTCGAGGGTCCTTTGAAATATGTTCCAAGTCATATTTTGGCCATGTGTCGGTTTTTACGGGAAATGCGAAAAGTGCGAATTGTGCAAAAAACAATTCAAATATGCAAACTGTGTGAAACTTAGTTCAAAATTGCAGCAGTCTAAAACACATAAGGAAAAATACAAAAGGTTTGATGGTTAGAAACTTCAAGTTTTTTCAGGGACCTCCCCATGTGTGGAAATCCAAATTTTTTTGCATGTGGAACATCCACGCGTGGATATTACATGGATAGCGTGGATAATCCACGCAAAACTTGAATGGAAATAAAAGCAAATTTCGATGACCATTCTCTTCCTCTTCCTTTGCTATTGCCTCCAACTACTCTATTTATCTTGCTTTTGCTCAAGCTCTTGCTCTCACTCTATTCTTGCTTTTGCTTTTGATCTATTGCCTGTTCTTGTTCTATTGCTTTATTGTTTGCTCATGCTTACTCTGTTGCTTGTTCTATTTTCCTAGATTTTCCTCTTGCTTACTCTTTTGATGTTCCACTCTTCAATACTTTCTCAATCTCCACCACTTTCATACTTTTTAAGTTTTGTTTGATAGAATGTCGTCTACTGGAAGGTCTAGTAAAAGATCAAGTGGAAGGCCATCAAGGAGAAGACCTTGTGAGAAAACCAAGCAATATACACAAGATTGGTATGAAATTTTCTCTCCCGAACAAAGAGAGAGAATAAAAAATCTTGTGTTATCTTCTTCAAGTGAATCATTTGTAGGTAGACCTTCCATGGATGCACCTTTCCAAGAGTCTTGTAGTGTTTACTATGACGTTAGTCCAAGTGGTGGTGTTATCAAAGAGCAATGTAGTCATTGCTCGTTTGCATGATTTAGTTGCATTGTATTTTGGAAAAGATTACATGACCGATTGGTTCTCCCAAACGTTGGAAGATAAAAAGAAAGTAATAGATACTCTGTATTCTAATTTTCCTCAATCCAATATGTTTAGTAGGACTTGGGCTTTAAATACAATGTGCCTTTGGACTTGAAATAAAAGACAATTGATGAGAAGAGTTTTAAGAAGTCCTAGAAATCACTCAAAGCCTGGATGGTGCTCCAAACGAGATTGGAGGAAGGTGAAAGGAGAGTTGATGCAAAACAATCCTGAGGATGTTGAAGAAAAATTTTAAAGATACAAAGCTAGGTTGGTTGCAAAATAGTTTTTCTCAAATTCCAGATCTAGATTACTTTGAAACCTTTAGCCCAATAGTTAAGAATTCATTTACTACTCTCTTATGCAATTGTAGCCGACCTTGAAGTCCACCAAATGGATTGAGTAGAATATGATTACCATTTTTAGCTCTTGAAGATGCTAACACACAAACCTTGAGTGCATCAAGTTTGTATACATGTTATGAACATGTGAGATAAATTCTCGTATGAGTTCAAAGGATTTCATTCAAAAGCGCCCATTGAGTTTGAAACATACATGAAAATGCTTACTAAATGGACTAGAAGATAGGTGTTGGTCAATTTGGCCTAGCATGGTTGAATGAAGTCCAAATCTAGGGCCAATAGTTTCTAGCAAATGATCTTCAATTTGAACATAAAAATAATGTTTTTTTTTCAGTTCACTTTGATCATAATGACAAGTATGTTAGATAGCCAAAAATTAGGGCTTCTAGGTATTCTAGTTAGTGACCTAAGATGAGCATGGTCCTCCTGCAGTCCAATATCATGAGACAAAGATGAGAGAGAGATTAACGAAACAAAGTTTCTCTTGCTTAAGTAAGACCAAACTTCTTGAAACCTTTATTCATAAACCAACAAGGTAAAACATATAGTACTCAAAAAACACCATGGAGCAAAACCTATTTCAAGATATCCAGTTGGTACCTGCCACCATCCCACCCACAAAATCGCGCAAGTTAGTTAGCATAGTGAGGAAGACATGTGTCAACGTTGAATGTCAATTGTTATCCATGTACAAAATAAGTTTAGAAACAACAACTTAAAGTATTGAATGAAATAACGTAGTCCAATTTTTCCTATTTAAAGTGATTGATAGTGATAAGCCACACCATATCCTCACCATATCAGGGCATTCCACCATTCTTATCAGTTTTAATGGTATTGATCCATATCCATCTATGAAATCAGAGCATACGTACTTGAAAACTAGTTGTGCTAAATAGATTGCCACTCACAAACAAGGGATATCATGGATTGATACTGAAGTATGGGAGCAAATCCATGCCAAATCGAAACTTGAACCTATCATATAAAATGAAGGTAATGTATCGTTTTCGTAACCCTTGAGCACATCCATGCTTTCCAAGAGCCCGCCAGCTATCACTTTGTTTCAAATATTTTACACACTAACCGTGTCTTCAAAGTAAAACAAAACCTGTGTGTGCTTAAACTTGGTCAAGCATTTTACCCTAACACTTGTAATAGGATTAGTGTAAATCCATGTCGTTCCAATCCCTACGAGTGTGGCAATCTCTTGCACAACTCCATGTGCATTAAGAGCGGCTAGGTTATCAATACTTGTTTAATTGATTTTTACCTATCAAATGAGCAAAAATTGAAGAACAATCTTACATGTCATCTTATTTAGTGAGGTATGTTTTAAGGAAAAAAAAAACCGAAATTAGATTAGTCGTTTCACTTTTCCCAGATGTAGGTAAGATAAGACCATTTTCCTATTTTTTTTATCATCGTCTTACCACCATTTGTCTAATATACTATCATTCATGTAGGTACGATCATTTCGTTGTAAAGTACTCACCCAAATAACTTTCTGCAACACTAACCTGAACAGATGTCATGAGAGAATCCGGTGAGGAAGTCATGGTTGTTACGAGAGATGTTTCCTTTGAAGAATGGCACCAACTTTGAGTCTATTTATTGCCATAAATTCACAATGATGATAGAATCAAGGGTAATGACAAAAATCACATATTAGATTTGGAATGAAACCACTTTTTGAACTAGCTAGAAGAGCATAGTATTGTATGTATGCTACCATTACATCTAAGCATCATGGTGTTCGCCATATACATACTTGTATCACAGTGTATTTCGATTCAAAAGAGAAAAAGAGGTGCAATTCTGCAATTTATAGGTCGCTGTAAAGCAAAGGACATATTTTACTCAATGTCATTGCCCGTATTTGATATATAACAAATCGTAAGAACTATTATGATTGTGATCAAGAAAATCATGAAGTAGGTTGATGTCCACCAGCGATGGACCATGTTTCTATCAAAGAGCCATTATAAAGGAAATAGCAAAGTGGCTCCATCGATGTCCAACCAGCAATGGAGGTCATATTTTAATGCTAGCATATGTCTGAGAGAGTATAATGATGATACATTATCATGTAATCATCTACATCACTTTTCAACAAAATGTTTATACTTACATTCTAATATTCACATGAATGTTTATGCTAATTTCTGACCATAAACAGATAAGATAAAATCGAATGATTCGAATAATCAATGACTGCTAAAGGTGCAGGCTTTATTCTAAATTCACTTGACTTGTTGATGATTGCATTTCAGTGATCAGTACTTGAGAGTATAAGTTTGAATCTACTTACTTTTACTAGAGCCATCCTATAGTAGATAGCCATCGTTGTAAATAGTTAATCTATGTACAAGTAGGTGGACCATCATCCTTTTGATCACAACATGGGTTGGAATCGACTGACAGTACATGAATCGACTTTTTCCATGTATCAAGCTTGATCTGACTTTATGAGGGAGTCGAGTGAGTCGAGTAAGTCGATGGAGTCGGGTAAGTCGAGAGTCGAGTCAGTCGAGTGTCGAGTGTCGAGTATTGATGGAGTGTCGAGTGAGTCGAGTGTTGAGTAAGTCAAATGAGTTGATGTTGAAGTCGAAGTCGATGGAGTTAATGGAGTTGGGCTTCGACAGATTTCAAGATGCTCATTACCAAGTGGATGTAGTCTAGAGCATTAAAATCCAACACTCCCCTTGTCCATTCAACTAAGGATGATTTGTACTACTCAATGCATTCCCAATTGTGCCTCTAGCTTATCAATCTTCAGTTTATAATGTTGTTAAGCCTAATGTGATGATCCTTAGATAATGCTTTGGTGAAGTAATCTGCTACCATAAAATATGTCTTGTAGTAGACTAATGATATTTCCTTGCTTTGCACTTTTTCCATGAGGTAGTGATGTCTAATTTCAGTATGCTTGCTTCGAGAGTGAAATAGGGGTAAGGATCGATTCTTGGAACTGATCGAATTTGGTGGATATGGTTCAAATTACAAACGGGAGGTGGCCATAGGTTTGTGAACCCGATACGAACCAGACAAATCCAATCCTGCTCATTTTTTACGTCCTTTGTCACAAAGAAGCCTCCGTGCCAAATATAACACAATTAGGGCATGGAAAATAAACTTGTTTTGCAATTTGTCATCCATTTATCATGTATAGGATTTAGGAATCAATTTTCTCTACTTTTCATTCTGGCTAGTGCACAAGCAGCTTAGGCAGTTGCAGACGATAACCAAACCAGACGTAGCTGCTCAAGAAGAGGAACAATCAGAAGCATCCACGCCAGCCACGAGGTCCTCGAAGAAGATCACACCTTAGAGGAAAGGTAGCAAGAGCGCTCAAGGAGCAACAACAGAAGCAGATGCCGAAGAGCAACAGACAGGGTTGGACTTCCACTGAAGGATTAACCCAAGGACAACAACTTAACAGTGAGACCAATTTGCAAAAGCAAAAGAACCAGATTGACAACTAAAGAATCTGGTTGATAGAGTCAAATTGATATTGTAGAGGGACCTGCAACAAGGTTGATGAAGTGCAATGTTGGTAGATTCTCTACAAATATCACAATCAACCAAAGGAATATTTTTGGTGTCAGCTGATCTGAGTTCTTAGAGTAACTAGATGTGAAAGATTCAACTAGTTTCATCACATTTTGCAATATTTTCATATTTGGCATATTGAGGCCAAAACTTGTTTTAGACTTAGAGGTTGACTTTTCAAAGTTCATTAGTCTAAATTTCATTTAAATAAACACTTTTTGAAAGTGTGGGAAAGTTAGAATGCGAGTTGAAGTAGATTCAAATTTGAATAGTTGGATACATTGAATCTAGACCCAAAATTAGTAGGGTTAGCATTTTGGAGGGAAAGCCAAGTGGCCAAATAGGGTTTGGAGCTACTATAAAAGGATGTAACTCGTGGAGAGAGCTATCTTCTCTCTTCTCTATCTCATTTCATGCCTATACATGGTTCTCTTGGGTTCTACTATCCATTGGTGCACTATCTTGGTGATTGCTTGCAATTCTATGTGTAGAATGATCTATGTTTGCTATTTTTGGATCCACACGTGTGAAATACAGTAGCTTGCGGGTTTTGTATGGACAGCAACAGTACTTTTTCATTTCATTCAAGTTTGATCAAGTTTTATTGGTGTTTGCATCCCATTTTGTGTGTAGATGCTGATTTTTCTACATTGGTGAGATTGGTAGTGTATTTCTCTTTCTAACCAAAGATCATTCAAGTAGATTGGATCTTAAGGATCTGAAATCTTTCACATGGTATCAGAGCTTGTGTTTCAGGTTATGAAGGAGAAAATCAGATCTATCAATGATTTGGTGAAGATATATGCATGTGATAAGTGAGTAGATATTATTTGAGTTACTCGTGATGACAGGCCAGAGCTATAATGCTGAATGCTTAGAATAAGTTGTTGAATTATGCTTGCCATGTTCCACTTTTTGTGAAAATGCCGATGAATCGAGATTTGTTAGGAATAGCAATACTTTTGGGTGTTTGAGTAGAAGTGATAGGTTGCACAACAACAAAATGCATGATTTCCGACACAGGGTCCCGACAGATTCAAAAAAATTCCATAGTTCGTCGGAACCCGACATAATAATACGTCGGATTCCAACACAAACAAAAAAAATTGCAGGAAAAAAAAATTTGTCGGATTTTTTTTTTTTTACGGATGTCGGAATCCAACGCCCAATAAATATGTTGGAATCCAACATCCCTTTCAAAGACTGCAACTTTTTAATTGATGACATCACCTGTTTGTGCATAAAAAAAGAAGAAGCATAAAGCGGACGTCGGAATTCGACACATAATACATATGTCAGAATCTCATGTCCTTGACTAAATTCTCATATTATGCATGTCCTGCTACACTGTACTTGACTCACACTCAAGCACACCAACAAACCAGTAGGTTTGGCTCACAAAGTATCATGCAAACACAATGCTCACACAGAGAGTCTACCACACTCTCGACCAACTGACTTGTCCCCAATCCAACTTGAACACAAGTGGACCACATGAGCGACATGGCTCAAACTGAACTTCCACCATGAGACTTACATCCTCCATCTAGCTAGGCTGACATCCTAACAGACACTTACAAGTACAAACTTGTATAGTTGACAGAGATTGAGGCTCAACTTGAGGAAATCTTACTGCCACTATAAGACTATACCCTCACCAAATAGCCAGCTAGTAGACATAATGGCAATTCAATGAGCATATCAAAGGATGACTTTCTTTTGACATAGCAAATGCATACACGGATACAACTCCAACTCATATCTAGACCAACGTGACAAGGTAACATGCAAGCCCATACACATTCATGCAAACCAACACAAATGATAAAGCATCAGATACATGACCATGGCCTGCCCAAACATGGTATCATGTCATACCAGCACCTGTTGTCACCTATAGATCCGCTGTTACACCACTAATCTCCAAATCAGATCCTCAATCATGGCCCAAACCTGTAACCGAGACTTCAACATCATACTTCGCCTTGAATATCCATTTGCATGGAATCAGATTTCTATCCTTTGGCAGCTCCATCAGAGAATGGAATTTTGTGTCCATTGCTGCTTTCCATTAGAATGTCTTTCACTTTGAATTTTCAAACTGTATATTTGTCGACTCCTTTCAATTTGCTTGACTCATTAAGGATGCTCTTGCTTAGAGTTGCCATTACTGGATAGATGAGTTCGGATCGAAAAAAAATGACTCAGTTTCAGCACTCAACTTATCTCCAAATTTATTACACCACAAAATCGTATATCCTTGGTTGTACACCTAATACCAATTCAGTGCGCACAGGTACGACTCCTAGTCCTTGATTTGGTTGTTTGCGCATTTATTCAATATGTACGGACACATGCAATATCGATTCAGTGGGTGGGTGTATGACCGCTCGGGATCTTCTTTCAATTGACTCTCGCGCGTTGAACCAATATCAGTACAGATATGTGATATCGATCTGGTGCGCGGATGTACAACTACTCGGGATCTTCTTTGGCTCAGGATATTCTAGATTCTCCACTTCGGCACGACAGCTTCGCCGCCTCCTCTTTGCAAAGATTTCGAAGTGTGTGATTGTTGGCAAAACTCTCTCACAAATGGCAATTTTCAAAAAAGCTAGAAAGTATTGTGAAAATCTCCCCACTCAACAGATTTTCAATTTGTCTGATGCTACAGCCTTTTTTATGCCTCCCAGACGGTGTCTTTGTTTCTCTCTGACTGAGTTCCAAAACCTACAAAATACACCAAATAAGGATTTCTACCAGCTTTTTTTTGTCTCTCCAAGGTTTCACCACCTGTGAAGGACTTTCTCACTTCATTGCAGAGTTTGTGACAAGGTGTATCCACTGATTAGGCACGCAGGACTATCGGGCTTTGATACCATGTCAATAATCAGATAAGCATTACCAATCATTCACCACAAGCAATCACCACAAGGAAGAAGAACACGCATCAACACACACTCATACTGAATGTAAAAATGTACAAATAAACCTTGAACCCTGATAAAGAGAGAAGAAAATCTAGGCGTTGACTAATAGACTAGCCTATAGCTAATTACAGTTGGTAACTGTAACAATGAAGTTTATCATTGATTTCTAACAGATCATAAAACATATCTTTAACGTACCTGTACCACATTCATACCATGCACCTAAATTGAAAAATACAATCACCTCTAACAAATTTTAAAATAATTTCTCATTTTTGGTCACTTGCAATTGTGATACGTCTTGGGAGGAAATGCTATATTCTCCTCGGTGAATGTGATATGCCTAGCAAATTTGAATCAAAATGATGATTCAAATAACTCGGCTGACTCTACTTATTTCTAATTTCGAAGTTGTTAGAATCGATAGGATCGATTACATAGACAAACACAAAGTTGACAGACTGATGATTGCGAAAGCAACAAACAGTTCAGACAGTTCTATACGAGAGCAATATTAGATAGAACAATTTATCATAGTAGCATACATTCACGTTGACATAATTCTGAATGCAATAAGATAATGGATTGATTCACAAAGTAATAAAATACAAGTCAGTTGAAATAACAAACACAAGATGGTTGCGATAATAATCGCATACTTAAAACTAACTCAGGTATGTAACAATTTTAATGATGCAAATGTCATTTGATAGCTTTAGAACTCAAAATGAGCCCTTTGTGAACATGTTTTTTTTTAACTTTGCATGTTTTCAACATCCATGTGGTCCAATAAAGTACATCCACATGTGATAAACTGTAACAGTGCTTGACGGACCGAAATTTTATGTCTTTCCCGACCAAAATTTGGTCATTTTCAAAAATCTCGTTGAGCAGAACAAACTAATGTGATTGGACACTAGTTGATGTCTGTAAATATTTTTGTTGCCCGCATTTGGAAACTCGAGGTTAATTTGGAATCAATATTCACAAACTGTAATTAACTAACCACTGTGGTTAGGAACATTCTTGTCATTCTCAAATATACTTCTCATTTTCTTCATTCTCTTTATTTGTTTGAGCTCAATGTCCATAGATGGCGACACATAGTCAGAGACCAAGAGGAACCATTGATGCTATCAACATTTGCAACGAAAGAAATTCAATGGATCAATGGATGCCCATAATATATCAAAAGTATCAATGGATTTTGATGCATCCATCTTTAAAAGGCATGTTCCGGAAAAGAAAGCGACCAAATAACATATATAGAAGCTCTTGGAAATAAAAGACAATGGATTTTTAAGTATCAACTATTGGTCAATCTATCACGGAAGTTATAGTTCAGCACATGTACCTTCACAATGAATAAACATTCAAGATTTCAAACCGAATTATAGGAAAAAAAAAATGCAATTGTAAGTTATGTGATTTACATGCATAGTCGAATGAATTTTTTTTATTTGAACATAACTTACTATCATTTTTGTCAGTTTTGTAGATTTATACCCATCCGACATCTTTGAATGGCAATCGATTCAATCTCTTGCATGAATAATAGATGTCATACATTCTGATATTGGTTTACTTCAATATAAGGGATGGTTTCCATGAATATTCCTAATAAAAAAAGTTTGGTGGGTAGATTAGAGGCATATAGCCCTCTGCAGCCTAACTGGGCAACATCCTCCAGTTCCCCTACGATTCACTGATAGACCCATAGAAATCCACCATCGTGAGTTTAGGTCTCCAACCATTAATTATGACCATATGCACATGAGGGCCCCAAACCCCTCATAATCATAATTAACTTACAGGTCAAGGTAGGCCTACTGACCTCTAGTGGGATAATCAATCTGAGATCAGTCGTGGGCATGACAGAGAGAGATGTAGAAGAATGTGAGCAAGCGAGAGAGAGAGAGAGAGAGAGAGAGAGAGAGAGAGAGAGAGAGAGAGAGAGAGAGAGAGAGAGAGAGAGAGAGAGACCCTTTCCATGTCCACCCCCTCACCCCCACGATACATCACCTTGCATCATCTTTCCACCGGAGAGAACATGGTCACCTCTCCAAGAGCTGATTTCAAGAAAAAGTTGTTGCTCAACATCACAGTGCCCGGTGAGGGGGTGAGCATGGAAAGGTGCGCTTACAACATTTCAATTTTATAGAATTTTTGTAAATGGTAAAATGTAATATTATTAATTCAAATGTCATGGAATTTTGTTGGCTCAAAGAGTTTCAAAATGGCTAAGGGCTGATCTTGGTAACAAGCTCAATAATCTATCATTGATTCTTACACTCCCCCTTAATTATAAGCTTGTTCTCAACTATGCTAATCAAATCTCTAAATAACAAAAATTTAGCCTTTTCCAAAGGCTTAGACATAATGTATGCCACCTAATTATTAGTAGAGCATTACACACACTCTATTTCCTTAGAATTCACCTTTTCTTACACGAATTGATAATGTGTCTCTATGTGTTTTGTCTGTACATAAGAAAACTAGAATATTTGAGATCTGGCTACAACTTAGGTTATCACAATACAAAGTAGTAATTGCATTCTAGAATAGGTACAATTCTACCAACATTCTTATTAACCAAATGACAAATAACAAACTTGGCTAAATTATACTGAGCCTCTATGTGTTTTGTCTGTACATAAGAAAACTAGAATATTTGAGATCTGGCTACAGCTTAGGTTATCACAATACAAAGTAGTAATTGCATTCTAGAATAGGTACAATTCTATCAACATTCTTATTAACCAAATGACAAATAACAAACTTGGCTAAATTATACTGAGCCTCTATAGACGATAGTGCAATAGTTTGTTGTTGTTACTTTTTTGATAAATTGCAAACGTGCCATGTATGGCCTTTTATACGCTGAATAAATAGATAGGAGAAAAAAAAAAACTTGCCATTAGTGCAACAAGAAGGGACCTTGGAAGGGTAACAGTAATTGAGAGAGACGTGGCAATGGCCAAAATTGTGATGGATTTGGAGATATTGAAATCTAATGAGATTTTAGGCTCTTTTTCCCTCCAAAATGCAGATTGGTGTGTTTTTTTGGGTTTTTTGGCTGGTTGCTTTGGGTTTCAAGCGCTTAGAGGCTGTTCAGGGCCTCCTCTACCCTCTCACACCTCCTCCACTAGCTGCGAACAGTCCACACACAAAAAAATACAGAAAACTAACTCTAACTCTCAAAAATCTACCTAAAACTACTCTAAAAAAACAAGAAATAGATAAAATGCAGCTATACTAGTTAGTGAAAACCTATCCCCGGCAACGGTGCCACTGTAGGGTCTTTGATCTGCTGTTGTAGTAGCCCTCCCGCCTATCAACAAGGGTTAGTTCACTGGATAGGCACCTAACTATGCATAGATGCTACTTTTAGTTAGCTCCCTACTTTTCATCTAACTATACCACCGCTAATGCTACTTCCACTAACTCTACTCCTCTAAACTACCTTCATCATGAGTGTAGGTGAAAGGAAAGGGGAGATTAGAAGAGATTGAGTAGAGAAGAGGGAAAAAGAGAGATAGAGGGTGAGAGTGGAGGTTAGCTCAAATGCCCCTTATGCTTGCTAATGGAGAAACATTAACTAAGACAACCAAATACATGAAAAATAGAAAGCAATGGAAAACACAATCAAAAGCATTAGCAAGTAGTGATAACAAATGAGTGCTTCTCTCCAAAAAGTGGTAGAGTTTCCTCCTTCTCATTAAGCATGGAAATAGAGTACAAATGGTGCCTTTTTATAAATGGGGAAGGCCCTTCCCCAAAATCCTATTGGCTAATATTTACATTGATCCTATCCATTCATCTTGGACCCAACTTGATCTAAGGGTCCACAAAAAGTACATCTGGGAAATCACAAGATTCATGTGAGTCCAAAATTGGACCCAACTCTAAAAAAGTAAACTCTAAGTTTAAACTTGACTTTGGGCCTCAAGTTTTATTTTAATTACAAAGGGGCCCAAGTCTATTATTTTATTTACAACTCAACTTGCATGCTCATTGGGCTTTGGGCTTATACGTGCAGGATGCCATGCCCTCGCAACGCATTTTATTGGCCAATATTATGTATTTACAATTCGTCGGGAATACCCCCAACACCATCTTTATTCGCTTTAAGAAGAACAAGAGTGCCTCGTGGTGATTCACTAGGTTGCATATGCCCCATCCTCAGATAGTTTTCTATTTGACTTGAAATCTTTGTTTTCTCTTTCTCAAAAAACCTATAAGGTTGTCTTAGAGATAAGTTGACTCACTAGAATTAACTCAATCATGTGGTCTAGTGATCTAGATGGTGGTAAACCATGAGATAATTCAGATAGAAAAACATCCCTAAATTCATTTGTGATCTGTTCTTTCATTGCTTGTTCATGATCTAAATGTACTGAGCTAAGAATTGCTAAGAATTCACAACCATTTAGATTCATTTCAGGAACATCCACAATTGGAATAGCACAAATAGAAGAAACTTCATAATCAAAATTATCCAATGCTTCCATTTCATTAATTGTAGAAATCTTATCCAACGGATGTACAAAATTACTGCCAAATAATGTAACTACTTTATCATCCTCCTTGAAAGTGAGAACGTGTTTCTCAAAATCAATTGTCAAAGAAGGCGATTTACTAAATAACCATTTGTAACCTAAAATTATATCAATACGGGCTAGGTCTAAAACATGAAAATTAACTAATTCTATGTGTCCTTGCACCAAAACTGGGAGCTTCGGGACTTTTACGTTCCAAGTCTCCAACTCCGCTCCTGAAGCTAGATAAACTTTATATCTATGATTGTTGGCTTCAGTTTCCAAGCTGAGTTTTGCACAAGATGAGAATTAATATAATTATGAGTTGAACCACTGTCCAATAGAATACTCACTTCTTGATCTTTAACTATGTCAATTAAATGGAAAAGTTCATTAAGCAAGAAAGAAGTAGTACTGAAAGAACATTCACACTCACAATCTGCTAGGTTAATTTCCAAAGTCTTACCATTGCCTCCAGGAATTTCAATCATATGAACAGACATTTTCTTTCTTTCTAGACAAAATTTCATCATATGCCCAGGCTTCTTATAGACAAAACATAAGTTCTCTTTTTTAGCCTTTTCTCGATACATAGAACTCTTAAATCTCTTTCTCTTTGGCTTCCTGGGTTCCGACGTTGCTTGATCTAATTTGTCAAAATATTTTGCTTGGTCTGGACCGCGTTTCTTTCCCAAGTCTTGGTTTTCAAAGTGGTTGGAATTCGGCAAATTGCTTCCTAAAAGCCACCATTGTGGAATCATATGCTTTTTTGAAACACATCCTCGAGGCTTTGAAGCACATTTCGCCTGCATTCATTTTGATAATCGGTTGGCAAACTTAGGACAAACTGCCAAAGTGCCAACTTTGCATCGAATGATGGAACCCTATTTCATAAGTCCATAAATTTTTGGATATAAGAGTCTAACCCAATCTACAGTTCACGGAATTCAGGTAGTAGTCAACGTCATCCACAGTTGAGAAAGCTTTCTTGAAAACTTTCGCAAACGCATCCCAAGTAGTTGGCTTCACCAGTAAATCTCGCCACCACAATGACACTTTGTCGTGTAAGAACAATATGACACTTTCAATTTTCTTTTCATCTGGAACTCCGTGTAGGTTGAAGTAACTGCTCCACTTAGCTAGTCAGTCCTCAATGAGTTCAGGTTTCTTCTCCTTCTTCTCTCTCGAATAAACCTTCGGTTGAAAACCGAGATTGGGTGAAGACATCAATTTGACTTGATTTAACAAAACTTCCATCTGTTGGTCTCTCATCTGATTACAATTATACATATTGTTGAGTGCCATACTCAACTGCTGACAAATCACCATATAAGATGGTGCACCTGGATTTGCAGCTTGATTTGAAGTTTCTTTGGCCATCTCAATTTATCTATTCTTGAAAATTTTTAAAATTAGTTAATATGAGATTAACTCATATCTGTTGACCAATATGTGACTGAAATTGACTCCAGCATGGTCAATTCACTAATTTTAGTACATTACATAGATAAATTAAGAAACTGAAAAAAACTAAAATTTTTGGATTTTCAACTTCAATTGTTTTTTCAATTTTTTTTTTATGCTACTGAATTAATGTCAATCAGCATGCCCAACATGCAACATTAACTAATTTTTTTGACTTTATGAAATTTTACGTAAGTTTTAGCTCTATAAAAATTGTCAACCATAAATCCTGATTTGTGTCGTAACAGTCAGAGCACATGCATATAACCACTCAAAACAGATCTACAATAGTTTTGAGATTACACAAGCAAAAGCTCCAAAAGGACAACCAAAATTGATTCACTAGCACAATTCACCATACACCCTAAAGAAATTAAGAGAGACATGGATCGTGCAAATTGAAATTGGGAAGATCCACCAACTTGCACTCTTCCTCCACCACCTGGATGAGAATACTAGTTGATCTCCACCAAAGCTCCAATGAAAAACACCACCTCTCCAAGCTTTGCAAGTCTTGCTTCGATACCACTATGAGGGAAGCTCCTCAAGATCCTGCAACACAATGGAAAACACACTATGGAGAAACCACCCAACCAAGTAGAGGCATCCAATCAAACTCTAGAAGCTTCACCCCCAAGCCAAGGAATACAAAGCATAAAAGTAGAGTGAGAGCCTGGTAATGAACCAACCACAAATGTGAGGAATAGGATGAGTTTGGCCTCTTTGGCCTCTTCTTAAAAAACCATGAACCACCTGTGCACATAGACATGCAAGGTCCTAACTCTCCTAGATTCCTCCAGAATAGAATCTCTATGCTTGGATCCTCTATTCATAAAACTACTATTGATAACTCTACACATGCACCAGTCCCAAACCTTGTACTAACTCCATTTAGTGTGTTCTGGGCCTCACAAGGATTCATGTCACGTCCAATATGACATGGCATAACTAACAGCTTGATTCACTAGAGTACCGTGTATCCAAGACTAGGAGTATACTGAATCATATGTACTGATCATAGACATGACACTTGCCATCAGAGATATTATTCGCCAATCTCTATTACTTTCTATCTAACTTTTCTTGCCACCCAAGCACCAAGTTTACTCGTTGCTTCACCCACAGCCTTCCGTCGCCATCCTACACCAAATCTTATTACTCGACATCAAAGCCTATTACTTGCCCACTACTATTACTCGCCCACTACTATTACTCTCCATCAGACCTTTTCACTTACTTACAATCTCCCCATCCTATAAATGACTCTCCAATTCAAAATCACAGTCTGATTTATCCGAATGGCATTGAAACATCGACTTTGGGATGCCTCCACTCCCCCCGACCAATGTGTAAGGGTTACAAGGAGTGGTGCCCATTAGAGTGTCTCATCCTGCCCAACATCCTCCACTCGAATGACGACCTTGTCTCTACTTCTCAGTAGACTGGATCTTCCTCCCCAATCACATCCACTTTCCCTAGCAGAGAGGAGAGAGAAAATTTCCAATCCATTCGCCGACTTCCTTTCGTACACGCTCCGTCCCTATACATGGTCTTGCCGATGCTCACCACGCAATAGATCACCGCCGTTCGCACCGACAACCACCTTGCAGTTCTGACTGATGTAAGCCTTGCAGTTCTGACTGTTGTAGGCCTTGCAGTGTTGACTATTGTAGGTCTAGCCAACATGCAGGTGCCCCTCACACATGACAATTTTGTGGTCCAGATGAGGCAAGAGATTTTCTATCTACCACCATTCTTGTGAGTTCACATTGCCCACTCTGTGTATCCAAGGTGACCGTGGCCATGGTGACCATGATGGATGGCTCCAACACCATCTATGATTGAGCTTTAGTTCTGATAAAGAAATTGCAAGCTACTTTCAAATGCCCAAATAAGATCACCTACGGTGGTCTCCTCACAACCCTTGTCATAGCCCACCTAGAGAATCTAGGCATCCAATCCCCTCTCTGCTCTACCCAACCAGCTGGTCCATCCCAACCACCCTCCAAAAACATGATTGCACAACTGGAGGCTAGCCAAAAGTCGTTGATCTTCACTACATCCCCTACCTCATCTCACATCCACGTACATACCAGTCCCGCTAGCACCAACCCTAGCCATTCCTCCCTTGAGAAATAAAAAAAATACAAACCTTCACCAGAACTCTCGCAGAGCCCTCTGAAGTTCCATCTCAGTGACACCAGGACATAGAGAAGCTTGCAAGAGCTAGGTTGATATCTAAGTGCCTGTGCGAGAGTTCTCAGTGAAAAAAAAAGGGCAAAAAAGTATCAGAGAACCCTTGCAGACACTAAAATTTTCAGTTCTAGTGGTCAAGAACACTCGCAGAGCCCTCTAAAGTTCCATCTCAGTGAGACTAGGACACAGAAGAGCCTGCGAGAGTTAGTTTGATTCCAATGAGCAGAAAATTGGGTTTAAGTGCTAAAAAAATCACTAAAAAGTGAAGATCCAGGAACCACATGATCACCGCATGATCGGGAGTTAGGGTTGCACTGCACTCGGATCGTAGATGTTTGACTCGTTCAATATAGTCCTTGACCCTTTTTCGTTTTCCCAGCTTGACTTTGCTCAGCGGGAGAAACGGGTCTTCTAAGAATTTCCTTGGTTTAAAGCACGTGATGAGGGCCATTTTAACTGCTTTCCAGGTAGATTTTTCTTCCTCTGACAGGTTGAAAAACCAATCCTGAGCCACTACTAATAAGGACATGGAGAACAACATCAACTTTTCTGCAGATGTCCGTTCACCATAGATTTCACAAGCTTGTTCGTAGATCTGGAGGAAGCAGATGGGATCTGATGATCCGTCGTATTTTGGTATTTCCATCCATGGTGCTCTCCGGACTGCTTGCAAGGGAGCCACATGTACGAGTTGGCCTATTGGATCCATTGGTGCTGGTTCCGATTTTGCCTCTTGTTGTGCAACTGCTAATCTGGGAAGGTGTTGTGTTTGATTTGCTGTCCTTCTTGCTACTGATCGTCCAGATCTTAGATTCGTCTGACGGTGGGATCCAAAGTAGTTGGATCTTGCTTGTACAGTGGGATGCAGTCTGGATCTTAAGGATCTGATCAATCTGATCGGCCGGAAGTGAAATTTAGGCCTTGTACGGTGGTTTTTCCTTGATAACTTTTTACTCCTTGCACTGATGAACCTAATATTTTGACAGTAGCTGGATCTGGTGCAGATCTTTCCACTGATCTAGTCTGCGAGGGTTCTCTTGTGCGAGGGTTCGTTAGTTGTTTTGTAGGTAAAAAACCTTGATATCTCTCAGATCCTTGGGAAGTAACTCTCACAAGGATGACAATAGCTGAATCTGGATCAGATGACTCTGAAATTCTCTACAAGAGTTAACTCTCATACTAAGTGAAAATTTTACTATATGCGAGGGTTCAAAACCACTATTTTGGCTTGATCTTCACCAAATCTCTATACTAAATCTCGCAGTCTTCTTCACTGATGGAAACTGACATTCTGAATCGATTGAAATGGTCTGTGAGAGTTCTTACTGGACGATGCCATCAGGGAGGAGGATGAGGGATCTGACGACAAATATCCATCCACCCAAACTCCTTCTCCCTTGATAGCATCATCATCATCAAACGCATCCGCTCTATCCATAGAACTGATGTTGGATCAAATGACAAAACTACAAAAACGACAGATGGAGCAACTTACGGCGCAATTTGATCAGAAACTGAAAGCCTTACAAGGAGCTGTAGCAACAATGCCACATGTACCGGAACCAACCCAGCTACAATATCCTCAACGTGAAAATGTATGGTGTTCAGTATGTATACAAAACCATACAACAAATGAATGTCCAGTCCTACAGCAAAATCTGAGACTGACACAGATTTTGCCATCTATGCAATGCAACATCGCATGATACGACATTTTGCCCGTTTAACCACCGGATTGTTCAACAGAAGAGGAGTCCTTATCAGACTTCCTATCCATATCATCAAGGGGCACAAACACGGCTCCGAGGTACGGCGCACCAAATCAGCAACAACATATGGCCTTACCTACACCGCTACGACCAGCCAATCAACAAGTGGCCCATGTAAATCTGACAGCAGCGGAACCAGAGATGCAAGTATCACCTCAACCTGAGCAGCAACAATGGTATGGACCGGATGAACCATTTATGGATCCTGTCATAAATGAATATTTTGAGGCCTATGCAGCTCAAAGTCAGCGTCAAGACATAAGAAATTATGGTTGCTATGGATGTGGCGAAGGACACAGAATTGTGGAATGTCCTTACAAAGGACAATATACATCCTTCTACTGAGAATGCGGTTATGGACAGTGCTTCAAGAATTGTCCATTAAGACTTGAAACTAGTGCACCACTAAACTTCGTTGCAATACAACAGCCAACAGTTCCAGCGGGGATGCCACCGGAAGGGCAACATTTCCATGCTCTTGTGTTAGCCATTACCCGAGCATAGAAGAGGAAGGAAGAGGCTCCCTCACCAGCACCATCGGTCATTGATGACCAGCCCTCAACTTCAGTGCCATATCTGAATGTGAGGGAAGAAAGAAGACAATACCAGAAAATACGACACTGGGTACAGAGAGCACAAGCGGAGGAGAAAGAGCAAGAAATGGACAATCCTACAGAACCTCCAGCTGACGGCGAAATGAGAACTGCAAACAGGCTCACCATTGCGCACTGATCAGAACGATCGGTTGCATCGTCATGAATCACCTTTTCACATGGTGGAGCCCGAGGAACCACGCACTGAAAGGCTCACAATCTTATTGGCGAGCCGTGTTAGTTTACCTCTCGAAAAATTACGGCGGATTGCGCCACAAGCTAAAAGCCTTTTGGCTGAATGGGCCAAAACGGACAAGGAGCCAGTAGCGCCTGAGCCCATATATTGTATGAATTATGAAGAAACAAGTAACGTCCTCCATATCGGGGCAGCGTGGGAAAGTGAGGAACAAAACATCACCCTGCCAATCAAACACAAGAGATACGAGGACGAGATAGCAGCAGTAGATGGGGGATCAGGTGTCAATTTGATCTCCACTACTCTGTATGAAAAGTGGGGTTTACAAGGGTTGAAGCTAGCAAGATTCGCCATCAAGCTAGTGGATCAATCCTGTGTAGAACCAAAGGGTGTGGTTGCCGATATCCCCATAAAAATAGCAGGCATGCAGTTTGTGATCACTTTTGTAGTCATGGATATACCTGAATCTTCAACTGCATATCGTGTTTTACTAGGAAGACCATGGTTGAGGACTGCACAAGTAGTACACAACTGGGGTACAAGAAAACTCGCCTTTGAGAATAGAGAGCAGGATGTAAAGGTTGATCCAACCACATGGGCAATGAAACCTATTGCACCCAAAGCTGATGACGGATCATCCTTGATAGATCACATGATTGATCACCCAAGGCCAGCCAAGGGTGGTCACTATGATTCAGAGACGAATATCGTGAGATGGATGGATGCATTAGCAACTATTGACTGCCGAGCATGTCAATATGAATCAGATCCTAAACCCAACACATCTTCACCCAAGTGTTACACTATGGACACACCAATCACATTTGGGGTGAATATGATAAACGTAGCATGGCTGTCAACGGAGCCTATTGAGAACCCAGTAGACGATGATTTAGTTCCTTGGAAACATGCTCTAACTTATAATAAGGAGACTGAGCTGACTGATGAGCAGGTCCTACAATACATGGACCCAGATCGTTACGGAATCAAGAAAGTACCAGCTCAACCGCCGCAAAAGTCTGCTATGGCGAAAGTCTCAATGATCGATCCACCAAGAGCACCTGTGAACAAGAAGAATTAGTTGAAGCAACGCTACAACCAGGTGGTCCGATGGAGTGATCTACCCAAAGAGGCTATAGCTACAATGGATATTGACATTTGCAACCACGAGGCGAATGTCACACCAGTTTGATGAAAGACAACAAGAATGAATCCACCAATATGACAAAAAAGGACAAAAAGAAGGTGTTGGATTCCTTGAAGTCAATCAAGATGGACTCAGATACAGCATCATCCTCTACTCAGATGACACCAAAAGATGACCAGTCAGGCTAAGATCAATATGCTGAAGGAGGAATCTCGACGAGCATTAGTTCACGAGATGCCTGAAACCTTCAAGATTTATACCTTGGATGACGTGGTAATTATGATGCCGCAAGCCTAGTAAGAGCCTGATCAAAATTAGGCACCAGTGGAACAAGTCTTCGAGGGACTTGTGTGAACACAGCCAATAAACCTTGCCGAGCCAGGTGAAGGAAAAAAGATAGTGCATGTGGGAGGGCAGTTAACGCCCACACAATTCAAGAGACTACGATCATTGTTGGTGGAGTATAAGGACTGTTTTGCCTGGAGTTACAGCGATTTGAAGGGCATTCCGCCAATAGTAGTCCAACACACCATACCCTTGGTGGATGGAGTAGTCCCCAAGGTGAGTCGTTACTACCACTACAACCCGAACTACACGGAACTGATCAAACAGGAGTTGCAAAAGTTGTTGGATGCAGATTTCATTTATGAAATCAAGCACATGGAATGGGTATCGCCAATAGTTATAGTACCTAGAAAAATGGCAAAATGCGAATCTGTGTGAATCTAAAAGTGCTAAATGCAGTTACCAAAAAAGATCATTTTCCTTTACCCTTTACAAAAAGTGTCCTTGACAGAGTAGCTGGTGCCAAAGCCTACAATTTTTTAGATGGCTCAGTGGTTACAACCAGGTAAAGATAGCACCCCAAGACCAGCATAAGATAGCATTCACCACGGCATGGGGAACCTAAGCCTATAAGGTGATGCCATTCGGAATTTGCAATGCCCCAAGCACTTTCCAACATGTCATGCAGGCGGCATTCAAAGAGTATTTGCAAAAAAATTTGGAAAGTTTCTTGGACGATCTGTGCATGCATGGACCAAACTCAGAACACTCATCCAATTTGGAGAAGGTGCTACAAAAATGTCACAATTTTCAGATCTCCTTAAATCTAGAAATATGTCAATTTTGGGCTACACATGGCTTGATTCTTGGCCATATAGTATCTAGACATGGGATCGTCACAGATCATTGTTGATCTACCACCACTAGGGATGATCAGGATCATTGTTGATCTACCACCACTAGGGATGATCCGCGAAGTCTAAGTCTTCATGGGTCATGCTAACTATTATAGGATCTTCATTCTAGATTTTGCGGAGTTAGTCCAACCAATTTACAAACTCACAACGGATCCACATTGGAACGAGAAAGCCCTAAAGGCTTTCCAAAAGCTTAAAGATGCATTGGTTTCAGCACCAATCTTACGTCCACCCAATTGGTCCATTGAGTTTCATGTGCATACGGACGCATCAAAGTATGCAGTTGGAGCAGTCTTAACCTAGCCAGGAGAACACAAAAAGGATTTTCCAATCCGATTTGCAAGCCAATAGCTCAGTGATACAGAAATGAATTATTGAACCACAGAGCGGGAAGCACTGGCGATGATCTATGCGGTTAAGAAATTTTGACACTACTTGATGGCCACACATTTTGCTTTTTATACGGACCATCAACCCTTGCTCTATCTTGTTAACAAAACTTGCAACACAGAGAGAATCACCAGATGGGTACTTCTGTTGTTGGAGTTTGATTTTTGGATAGTAGTCCGCAAGGGAAAACAACACTATATGGCTGATCATGTGTTGCGAATCAAGGGAAAGGAGGTTGCAACCCAACCCGACGATGAGCTGGCTGATGCTACCGTATTTTACG
The DNA here is from genome assembly GCA_029204225.1 of Diphasiastrum complanatum. Classification (NCBI taxonomy): domain Eukaryota; kingdom Viridiplantae; phylum Streptophyta; class Lycopodiopsida; order Lycopodiales; family Lycopodiaceae; genus Diphasiastrum; species Diphasiastrum complanatum. The sequence goes on along the minus strand of MU832281.1, from coordinate 19,761 downwards.
TGGACACAGTACCAGAATGGGCTGTCGACATTATAGAATATCTAATGCGGGGCCAACCAAACAAATCACTACCAAAGGCGGATCAGCGGAAATTGATCTTGAAAGCTAGACCTTATCAGCTGATTGCCGGCCAATTGTATCTTCATTCTTGTCAGAATTAAGGTTTCATCCCTTTTTACAAATTGAAATAAGTTTTGTAGGACAGACGATTTTGTCCGCTATTATCTTGTGCTCTACCACATTATTGACATGTATACATGATATACTTAATCTGATACAGCTCTTTGTTCTACGTTCAGATCTATGTTAATATTGCTATGCTTATCATTCATTTTGTTAGGTTCAGACATCGAAAGAAGTCTGGGATATCTTGAGCACACTATACAAAGTGCGAGATATAGCTTCCAAGCTACATCTCAGGAAGAAATTCTACTCTCTCAAGATGACGAATGGTAATTCTTTGCAGAATCACATTAATCAATTCAAGAACCTACTAAGACAAATGGCCGCTGTCAAATCTGTCATAGACAATCAAGACGCAGTGATGCAACTACTTACAGGCTTGCCAAGTTCTTATGATAGTTGGGTGATGATCATCATGACTCATCCAGAATTGACTCTTTCGAGTCATTACTATGTTGTTGCAGGAAGACATGCGAAGAAACGAAGCCTCGAGTTTCTCAGCTGATTCTCACGCCTTGTACACCAACAAGAGCACGACAAAGCAGAAGAAGTAGAAAGGCCCGAAGCAATCAAAGCCAGACCAGAAACTAGCTCAGCACAAGGAACAGTCAAATTCACAGACAAAGAAGAAGTTGTTCTGCAGATACTGCAAACAAAACAACCACGAAATACAAGACTGTCGCATACTTCAAGCGAAGAACAACAGCAAAAGGCAGTCGAATCAAGTGACAAATGCAGCTGCAGAAGCTTCACAGCCTATTCAAGAAACGGATCATGATGCCTTCATGACCAACCATCAAGGAGCATCTGGCGACAGTTCTTGGTTCCTGGATTTCGGAGCCACTCAGCACATGACTAGCCTCATTGGCTGTTTCAAGTCCTATACATCTTACAATATCCAAAAATTTGTTCATCTTGGCGACAATAGCACACAAGCTATTAAAGGTGAAGGCACTGTAAGATTATGCTTTGCAAATGATCAGTCTAAGCTACTCTTTAAAGTCTTGTATGTACCAAAGTTATCTATGAATCTGCTCTATGTAAGCAGAATCACAGATCTAGGACACAGAGTAGAATTTGAATGTGATCCGTATAAAGTAGTTGATAGGACAGGCAAGATCCTAGCACTTGGAAAGAGGCATGGATACTTGTATAAATTGGGTCATTGTTTTTCTGCCTCTAGTCAGGCTTTCAGTACTTCAATTCATTCAAATAAAGATTTACTTTGGCATTATAGACTTGGTCATTTAAATCATATTGTTGTACAACGAATGTCTAGACAATCTATTGTTCTTGATCTTGACTATCCTCACAAAAAAGTTGAGTTACCTTTCTGTCAAGACTGTCTAGTTGGTAAACAGAATAGGAAACCATTTAAGTCAAGCCATCAGCATGTTGCTAGAGGATTACTAGATGTTGTACATTCACATATTTGTGGCCTGATGAAAAATCCTTCGCTGAAAGATGCCAAGTATTTTATAACCTTTATTGATGAATTCTCCAGAAGGACGATGGTGTATTTCATAAAGAAGAAATCAGAAGCCTTCCACTGCTTCAGAATCTTCAAGGAGCGTGCAGAAAAGGAGACTGGAAGGACGATCAAGGACTTAAGGTCAGACAACTGTGGAGAATATATCTCTGTCAAATTTAAGGAGTACTGCCAAAGCCAAGACATTGAGAAGCAATTCATCACTCATTACAGTCCTCAGTCTAATGGCTTAGTTGAGAGGAAGAATCGTACTCTGGTCGAATCTGCTAAGTGTATGCTATCGCATGCATCGTTGCACAAGAGATTCTGGGCTGAAGTTGTCTCCACTGCAGCTTACGTCCAGAACAGATGTTTGACCAAGGACCTCTCAGGCAAGACACCCCACGAGGTGTGGATAGGCTCTAAGTCTTCTTTGAAGAACCTAAGAGTATTTGGGTGCATTGCCTACGCACAGATTCCAAAGGACACAAGGAAGAAATTGGACTTCCAACGTCTCAAGGCCATCCTAATCGGATATACTTTGTTTGATAACACTTATAAGCTGTACGATCTTGATACCTAGCAAATCTTGTACAGGCGGGATACAGTCTTTATTGAGGATCAGATCGTCGACCTCAAAGGAAAGGATGTTGCTCAAGAAGAATCTTCATCACCTGCCATTGACATGACAGTTTGAGCTTCTGGCTCAGGCGTGTCTATTGTCGACCCACTTTGAGATAGTGAATCAGATGAAGATGTTGCTGCTACCCAATAACAAGTCCCAGGAGCAGTTTATCAGTCGAATCTTTCCAAAAGATCAAGCCGAGTATGCACACAACCCACAAGGTATACTCATGATTCTGTTTGTCTCTTGATGCAAGAACCGACGATAGTCGAAGAGGCACTTAGCCAACCAGACTCTGATCTCTGGAGAGAAGCCATGGACAGAGAGTATTCCTCTTTGATCAAGAATCAGACATGGTCATTAGTCGAAGCTCCTATTGGCTGCAATATCATTGATTGCAAATGGATATTTAAGATCAAATATAATGCCAATGGAGCAATTGATCAAAGGAGGGCCAGAGTGGTAGCACGAGGATTCACCCAGATCTCGAATATTGACTACAGTAAGACTTTTAGTCTAGTCGTCAAACATTTGTCAATCTGAATGCTCCTGTCTTATGCTGCAGCTGCCGACCTCAAAGTACATCAACTTGATGTACAAACAGCCTATCGGAATGGAGTTATACAAGAAGATATCTACATGATCCAACCCAAAGGATACGTTCTGGAAGGCATAAAAAATCATGTCTATAAACTCCACAAAGCATTGTATGGCTTGACACAGTCTGCCAGGGCTTGGTTTCAGAGGATCAATACATTTCTCATTGAACAAGGATTTAAACCAAGCACTGTTGATTGCAACGTTTATTCGAAGTCAGTGCAACAATCCTTCATTATCATCACCTTGTACGTGGATGATACGTTGCTCTTCAGCAACAATACCAATATGGTTAAGGATTCTCAACAGATGCTATTCTCAGAATTCGACATGACAGATTTGGACAAAGCTCACTTCTGTCTGGGAATTCAAATCTATAGAGACAGAGCAAATCGACTGATTTACATCACTCAACAAAGGTATCTTCATAATGTTCTTAACAGATACAATTTGATGAATTGTAAATTAGCTCACTCACCAATGGATCCAGGCCTGCATTTGTCAAAGGACCAAAGTGTCCAGACCAAGCAGGAAGAGGAGCAAATGACAGAGTATCTGTATCGATCGATACTAGGATCTCTCATGCATGCAATGATCTGTACAAGACCAGATATCTCTTTTGTTGTTAGCTCACTCAGCCAATACATGGCTAATCCTAGCATTACCCATTGGAAGGCTCTTATTCGAGTCATGAGGTATATTCGAACTACCGTGGACCAGTGCATCTACTATGGAGATGTCAACAATGACAATCTTCATCAGCTCAGTGGTTATTCTAATGCAAGCTGGGGAGGAGATGCAGATAATCGTAAGTCCACATCTGGATTTACATTCTTCTTCAACGGCGATCCTATTTCATGGAACAGTCATAAGCAAACCTCTATCGCACTTTCTTCTACTGAAGCAGAATACATTGCTGCTTCTCAATCTATTAAGGAAGCATTTTGGTTGAGAAATTTGCTGTCAAACGTCAATCTATATCAGTACAGCCCTACAATTTTGTTTTGTGACAACCAAAGTGCTATTGCCTTATCGGCCAACCCTAGATTTCATTCTAGGAGTAAGCACAGTGAGATCAGATATCACTACATCAGGGACAAGGTTCTCGACAGAGAGGTGAGCTTAACGTACTGCAGAACGCAGGACATGGTTACAGACATCTTCACGAAAACACTCAGTGTTAATGCACACAACAAATTTTGTGCATTGCTCAGTCTGAAGATCAAGGCATTCACGGATCCAGATTAAGGGGGGGTGTTGGATTTATTACTTCTACTCTCCTTAAATCCCATTTTAATCTGCCTCCATTCATGCTGCATATTTACTAACGTTGTCGCGCAGCCTACATATTTACATGCAAATTTGCACAGACGAATAAAAGGCGAAAGAATCGCGACACTGTGTTTTTACATAGGTTATGGTGACAGGCGAAAAGGAGACACTATCCTACAGAATACCAAAGGTGCCCTAAAAGCAAAGGCACCCTGTAAATCTAATCCTAAGGCTATTCGTAAGAGTGATGCACTTTTTGCATCGTCATCACCAACAATCACCTCAGCATTGACTGACGTCGCACCCTTTTCATGCTTCTCCCATGAAGCTGTGCTAATAGACTGGACAACGACTACGGCCACCCACGATCTCTTACATGCAGCACATCCACTATACTTTTCACATCTGCACACCTGTAATATAATGTATATATACTGAATACCAATTGCATATTCAGTTTAACGAGGTTAATGAGTTATGAGTGAATGAGACGAAGTAGATGCCCTGAGCATTGATTCTTCATTCTTGTCAGAATTAAGGTCTCATCCCTTTTTATAGATTGAAATAAGTCTCATAGGGCACGTGGTTTTGTCCACTATTATCTTGTGCTCTACCACATTATTGACATGTATACATGATATACTTAATCTGATACAACTCTTTGTTCTGTGTTTAGATCTATGTTAATATTGCTATGCTTATCATTCATTCTGTCTGATCTTTCTAGTTGCTATTTCTGGTAATAGACGACTAATATTTGGTTAATATCTAGATCTAGATAAGATCAAGAGGAAAGCATATCATCAGATCATGCCAATAAGTCTCCCAAATTTGCAGATCAGAGACCTCGATCTCAGTAACTATGGCAAATTAAGGGCAAATTTCACCCAAAACTGATGGATCTGCTACCAAATATCTATCAGAACTTCCAAAGAACTACCAACAGTCAGATCTAACATGGATGAAGTAGATCACTACTTTGCAAAAGTTAAAAATTAGAAAATCTCAAGATCTCGTCAAAAAAACTCTCTAAAAGAGCACTTTTTTTGTGATTTTTGGAGATCCCCTGGGAGATAGCTCTTGAAACTTGGATAGTCACCAGATCTGACCCAAATGCATCCATGAAAATCTCTGCAAGAGTTCTTGATGGAGAAATCATCATTTTTGAATGTATGGGAGGGCTCTTAGAAGCTGAATCTTCAGAACCTTCACAGAGCATCAAGCTCATCATACCAACCTTCGCAAGGGACATAAATGGAATCGGTGTAGTGAAATTGCCTACATGGTCTGATCTTGAAAATCCAACCACGGGAACATGTTGTGCGAGAGATCACCTCCTGCTAGAGTGAACCCTCGCAGACAATCTGAACCCTCACAGAACCTTCGCAGGGTAGTCAAATCAGCTTTTGAACTCTCGCAGACTTCTTTGAGGTCTTAGAATTTTGTGAAGAAGGTCCCTACCAAAATTTGGGTGGAACTGAACAAGGGAAAGTGGATTTCACCTAATACGCACTCTAAATTCCGCTATATAAAGGCTGAATTCGAGTCATTTGTCACCTTTGCTGGCGAAGCTCTGCTTAATTTTTCACTGAAATTTTCAAGTTATTTAAATGTGACCAAACTTTACACAAGCCCTCATTTGCATATTTTAAACCTAGATCTGCGCTCTGAACTACAATTTTTACAATCCAACACTTGTTATTCACTGTTTTTCTCGTTCCCACCTCTTTTTACCTTTTCTACCGTTTTTTCCACGTTTCCACCCTTTAACTATCACTGTTAAGATGGCCTCTTCATCTTCTGAAGACTCTGGCACCAAGTAGGTGATCCATCGTGAGATACCCTCAACCACCCAGATTTGGCCCTTGTCTTATAATACTTTGATTCAACCATGGCTTCATACTGCTGGCCACTTCTTGAGGCAATGGGTTTTTTCTCAGCACTTTTCCATTCTGATATTAACATGGGCCTTGCCCTTCACGCTTACACCTCCTGGGACGCGTCGAAGTTGTGTTTTCACTTCCTATACCAAGGTACCACGTACGAGGTACAGATTAACACAGACTCGATGGTCACCGTCGGAAGTATGTCCGGTGACCGTCAGCCAATCTCCCATCGTTAGGCAAAAGCCTTGATCAAACCTTTCGTCGCCCAGACTGCAGCAGAGATCCCCATCCAAACTTACAATGGTTACCTCATAGAGGCTATCACAGAACCAGTCATATAGGCAGCTACGCATTGAATAACTTTCTAGTTGTTTCAACATTTCGCAAGGACATAATCCAGTCCACGCTGCTGAGTCAGATAGTGGAGCCCTTCCTGGGATTCCCTAGCCTCACGGTTGTGCCATATGACTGGCATGCCTTCCTCATTCACGAACTAACAATCTCCATCAAATCCAACAACCGTGAGCATATTGCAGCAGGTCCCTGCTGTGTAATTTTGTCTGCGCACTTCTCAAGGCGAAAGTGCGTGGTTTCCACTGCTCCAGCCTTCTATCTTCCATCGTGTCGCACACTAACCTTTATCCACCATCTGCCGCATCCACATCCTCCCAATGTGCAGTTACTGACACAACGGCCAGCAAAAGAATGCATGACACTGTCCCTTCCTCGTCGTCTCCACCTACCACCAGAAGACGTACCACCACCACAGTAGTAACCACTCCATCAAACACCGCCACTCCATCAACCACTCCAACGTTGCTCCTCTCCAGTTTAACCCCTCTAATTCTCAATTGTCTCCAGACACTCTGGCATGGATGCAAGTCATAAACTTTTCACTGCCACGTCAGACCATTTTCGCTCCATCCTCGCCTTCCGTGCTCCACACCACACTTCAGTTCCCCTCTGTTCCACCCATCCTCTCATTTGGACAAATAGTCCCCACCCCCGTTTCCACTGTTGTTTCTCTCACACCACCTGTTTCGCCATCAAAGGTTGCTGAGGGCAACCAACCGTTGCCTGATGACGCATTGTTTAGACAATTTTCATACCATCACCAGATCGGACAGATCCTACTGCCCTAGACGACAAAACGTCCTCCGAGAACCTGATTGAAGACAACGACGACGACGCTCCACCAGTCTCGAGGCCACAACCACACAAGCCCCTCTCAGTGCCAGCGTACCGGCTGTTCCAAAAGATTTGACGACGACATACCAAACCTTGGGGACATACATCCAGAAGGCGGTAGCAGTCAGGGCCATTTTGGACAGTAGGGTACTCCACTTGGCGACAAGCAACACCCAGCTGCGAGCGAAACTCACGAAGCTGCAGCAAGAGCTTATTATAGCTCAACAACATGAACAAGACGGGCACCGGGAGATCGCCAAGCTGCAGCAAAAGGAGGATGGCCTCAACCAATATATCCAAAGCCTCTCCAAAGCGCTGATAGAGGCCTCCACAAAGGTGTGGGAGCTTCAGTTTGAAGCATCCCAATGGCTTGCTCCCCTCCAGGCACAGCTACAAATTTATGAAGTAGAGACTACGTGCCTGGGGGCAAAAGTGAAAGCATTACAAAGTGAGAAACTTGCCTGGCTAGCTCAACCTGCACTAGACTCAAGGCCGCTCTCTCAAGTATAGATGAATCTCTTCAGGCATCAGGTGCAGGTATATAGCCAAACTCTAAACAGCTGCCAAACAAAGTTTGACAAATACCAAGCAAGTGCAACTCACGAGCTCGCCCAGGCCAAACAAGCCCTCAAGGCTTGTTAGCAGTACATGGAGAAGAAGACCCAACCCACCCTAGCGGTGATTCCACTGCCACCTGTTTTTGATGTTGCACAGGCAAGCATGAGCCAGGACCAAGAATTTCTAGCTAAGTATCCCCATGAGTCATCAAGAGACGACTGGCAGATCTCATTTTCAGCACAAACAATAAAAGGCAACGAGCTGCAAGCACTACCCGCCCTCCAACCACAACCTGAGTGGCATCAGCAGCTCTTTGAAAGAGACCCTGCGGCCATCAGGGCCTATGTGACAAGTCCGCAACAACTACAGGTGAACGCACACTTCTTGCCATGCACACGACGATCCAAATGGGCAGAATGCGGCACCCCTCTGGACAAGATCACTATTCAGAACTTCAATTGGCCAAGAATTCCATCAAAGCACGGTTGGGATACGGATGTAGACGCCCGAAAGGCTCTCACCATATTTGCCAATAAATATTTCAACTGCCCTGATCCACCAATCCACGTGGCAGCCACTTACGCCCGGGAGTTAGAGCATTTAATGGGGATTGAAACCAAGTGGGACAATTTTCTCCCCCCCATATTCTTTGATCCTAATAGGGTGCTTGCCTCCAACAAAGTCGAAGATCAGCTGCCAGTCGCTCGAGTCTACTACCGAGCTGCATTCCTTGGCGATCCCTGGACGCGATGCCTTTCTAATTCTCATAACACATGGCACAAAGTGTCATTCAAAAGTTTGGGTTCAATCTAGAATACATCTAGAATTTTCTCTTAAGTTCTAATCTAGAATCATACTTAAGATTCACCGGAACTTCATTATGTGAAGCTCTAACTCTTGGCTACCATCAACTATTTAACTCTAATTGAGTCTTATGGGATAGCATACCATCTTGTCCAATCAGGAAAAGATTAAGGCCAAAAGTTATCGTGTATTCTATGCACATAAACCTTGTTTCTGACTCGAGCTATATCGGATTAAGAAAATATTTGAATGTCTAGGTGTGGATCCAAAACACCACATTCAATCTGATTCTCAGCCCACCTAGGTCAATAAACAGTTCTCATTGAGAAATCACTATTACCTAGTGAGAAATTTTCTCCACTCAATTCTCATCAATATGCCTATGTTTTAATGACTAGTTTATGCATGCATATAAACTTAGTCCACTGAATACACTGTAGATCCACAGGATTAAGAACTTGCGCAAAGAAATTATGATCTCAAACAATTATTTATCACATAGCATATCTCTATAGATTTCATCTAATCTGTAGCCAACTCTTTTGCTTCAACTGTTTTTTCCATTTAAGGAAAGATTAGAACCTCGCCTTTAACGAGAGAAAAGTACGAGCTACACACCTTCCAAGGATTGGGAATTTTAATTACCTGCATTCGACCTTGGTCCTATTTCAATTTACTCTAGTCCCCAATCAATTGAGTGAATTCATCCCTAAATCTTGCTCTAGAGGTCAATAACGAAGGTTCTCAAGTACAAGCTACATTGTATATCCTAATAACCCAACATTATCTAAACCCTAGATCCTAAACCCTAGACCCTAAACCATGAACCATAAAGCATAAACCAAGGATCTTGGACCCTAAATCTCATACCCTAGACTCTATACCTTGGACCCTAAACCCTCTACCTTGGACCCTAGACCTTGTATTCTAAATCCTAAACCCTAAATTCTAAACTCTAAACTATGTACTTTAAACCCTAAACCCTATACTTTGAAATCTAAACCCTAGATCTCATACCCTATACCTTGTACCCTAAACCTTAATCCTAAACTTTGTACCCTAAACCCTAAACCAAGGATCTTGGACTCTAAATCTCATATCCTAAACCCTATCTTGGACCCTAAACTCTGTATACTAAACTCTATACCCTAAACTTTAAACCCTAAATCCTAAACACTAGACTCTAGCCCCTTAAATCTATACCCTATATCCTATATTTTAAACCTTGTACCTTAAACCCTAAATCATGTACCCTTAACTCTAAATCCTAGACCCTGGGCCATAAACCCTAAACCCTAAACCCTAAACATTGGACTCTAAACTCTAAACCCTAATTCCTAAACCTTGTACCCTAAACCATGGACCCTAAAATCTAAACCATGTATCCTAAACTCTAAACTCTAAAATCTAGGCCCTAAATCCCATACTATAAGCCCTATACCTTGGACCCTAAACCCCAAACCTTGGACCCCAAACCCTAAACCCTATACTCTAATTCCTAAATTCTAGATCCTAAACCCTAAACTCTAAACTTTAGACCCTAAACTCTAAACCCTAAACCTTGGACCTTGAACCCAAAATCGACATATCAGTTGGGCACTCACCCCGTAGACGGCTACTTGGGTTAGCCGAGTAGCCACACGTAAGAAAATTAGCCTTTACATTATATTTTTGACAGCATTTGCTATACTCAGGGGCATGTCCTAAGTTTGTCAGTATTTTAGCCCAAGTTGGGCCTTTTAGTCAGACAGGTGCCTTTTTGGTGTGTTGACACTTGTCGAGCCCATGCATGTTGGGGCTTTTGGCATATGTACAGTTTTCTCTTTGTAATCTAAAGATTTTCAGTGTGCCATCTTTGAGAGCTTGTGATGACTATCTATGGTGATTGATTGATGTGATCTGCATACTGCACTAGAGCCTAACAGGATTTTAACATGGTATCAGACCCATAGGGTGATGCAGAAATGCACGATCCGATGGACCTATGGGATAACATCTTTCACTAAGAAAAATAGCACTCAGAGGTCTTAGGATAGAGGACTCCATACGGGTATCGGCAGTCCAGATGGCAGGGGATAGCAACGTTTCTTTGATCAAAGCTTCAAGGAAGATCAGAACGATCGTCGTAGGTGAATTTGAACGAGAATTCACGGAAAATTGCTCAAAAACTATTGTATGGGCTATGAAAGGAAGCTGGTTGGATTTCTTTTAGTAATCTGTCAATTGCGGAGCGGAGCAGATCAAAATGGGTTGCAACATAGTGGCAACTCATGGCTGAGAGGATTCTGAAATCCATTTATAGTGGAATGAGAAAGCGGTAGTTCGAGGAACTAGCCATGGTGGCTTAGTTTTTGAGAAAAATGTAAAGTTGCGGATCTTTCTCCATTCTTAACAAAATTGGGCACTGTAAAGCAACCCAGCATAGTTAACGTAAGGCCGAAAGGCAGGGTTAGCCATGGAGCAATCATAGAGCAATTCATCCTCTTTCTTAGAAGCTATGGAAATGAGCAGCTAGGGTTTGTAAGCGGAAAAGCCAAGATCTCTCTTAGTAGAAGATCATTTTCGATGTTATCAGGCTATGAAGCATGCTGCCCTAGCACTGCCAATGAGTTGCTAAAAGGCTCTGGATAGCCATGAAGAGTTGAAGAATAGGTTCACTCTCATGCTATGGAGGGAATAGAAGACCAGAGTTTTTTTCATTGATAAAATGTGGAATCTTTCTCCATTCTCAGTGCTTTTCAAATCCATGAAAATACATTGGAGGTCGCACTAGCAGGGTGCGACAGCCCGCAGCTGGCCATGGGCGACCGTGGAGCATGTAGAGTGTGATCCAACGAGGAGCTATGAAGCTATGAAGTAGGTGAGCTAAAAATCAACAGAGGAGAAGGAGGGCCATGGAGGTCGTGGGCCAGTCGTGCGCGCGCCCAAGGAGGATTGAAGCATAGTGTATGCTGGGAAATAGCGGTTGGAAGCAAGTGTCTCATTACATGGATGGAAATCTAATTGTAGGATCAGATTAGTTTACCTTTGATGGTTCAGATGCATTTTTGGGGGGAGAACTTGGACCACAGAATTGAAGGTTAACCATTGGATTGGTTTAAAGTCTTGAAGTGGGCTAAAGGGACTTGAAGTGCATTTTGGCCTTCAATGTCATTACAAAATTTTACTCTAAAAATCAGTGAAAGGACCCGCCATTTAGAATAGCTATTCTTCATTAAAAAACTTCAAAGCGAAGTTTTAGTTCATTTTTGCAAGGCATCCTTTCAAAAAGGATAACTTTGGCTAGAGGGAACCTATTTTGGCCATCCTTGGGCCAAAATGACCTCTAAAATTGGTTGTTGAGAGCCAACGGACAGAGAGATGTCACCAAGAAGGGAGAAACGCATTTTGGGGAGTTTTCATGACCATTCAATCAAGCGGAATTTTCATCACCATTCTATCAAGTGGAGTGTAGGTGACCTAGTGATGGACTACATTTGTCGTTTGGGTATTGTAGGGCCAAATTTGGGGCTATTTTTGGCTAGTGAAACTTGCTACAGGGGGTGCATTAAGGCATTATCACTTCAAAATCATTATTACTTACTTCTAACAAGGTAACAGGGTGTTTGGAAGTGGTAAATGCGGAATGATAGCGGAATTGTGTGGAGAAAGCTAGTTTTGGCGACGGAAGTGCAATTTTTGGCGGCGTGACTTCTCATCATTGGGCGACAATTTTGAGAGGGCAAGAAATCATAGGTGAGAGACAGGCATGGTATCCCAATTATAGGTGAAAAATTCTTGTGATCAGATTCAACTCTTGGGGTTCGAACCAATCAACATCAAGTGGCATTTTGGGGGAAAGCTCTCACAGGCATGATCGGTAGTGGCATTGTCAAGTCAGGTGATAGCTACATTGACACATGCATCTGTAGCTTGGAAATTCTTGTTCGGAGGGATATATGGTCTGATGGGGGCAAGTTAGAAGCAAGAACGCAAACAGAGAAGAGAGCAAGAATATTGCGGAACAACTCTCCCATTCTAATCAGTTGCTAGATGCAAAAACAGTCTAATGTAATGTAAGTGTTCTAATTGTCCAACAGGATCTTTTAAATTAATTCATACTCTCAAAAACGAAAGTACAGTCCACCAAAGAGATTAGAGATGGTTTGTGTGTGGTACTACTGAAATCAGATTCAATGTGAAGTATAGTTCTAAAATAAATGGAAGAGCAGTATGATATCGCGAGTTCCTCAAGCATCAAAGACAGCCATCGTCTGATCAAAAACTGAGGAGTCGTAGACGTCCATGTTCTGATCAGAGTGAGTAAACAAGAACGATCAAATAGTGATAGATTTCATTCAGTCACAACAAGCATTCATCTACGTTATACACATAAAAAAACCGCTGCTGCTATATTACACTGAAGTACAATACAAAAAGCAATTACAACCAAAAATTGACGCATACTTGGGAGGCTCAAATAATACGTCTCATGGATAGAGCTACCACTAATCTGTGCTTGGATGATCTATTTATAGATTTCATCCATGTATTAATTACATTGAATGTTTGTCACTAATTGAGAAAGCCGTTGTACTTGGAAGTAGATGGCTTATGTGACAACTATGCATAGTGTATACGGTCAACAAATCAGGATTGTTGACGTGGACGAGGACGTTGCAAAATCTCTCACTTCGCATTTTATGTGAAGTGGTTTTCTCTCACTTCACAAATTACGGGAAGTGGCTAGGAATGAACCTCGTTCATTTCAGATGACCTTCGGCATTTTTCTCTCACTTCAGGTTTTTGCGAAAAAGTCGAAGGTGTTCCTAAATAAGTTTAAGGCGCCCTTAGAAAGTTGAAGGTGCCCTCAAAAAAACAAAGATTTCTATAATATTTTCTCATGCTTTTTGAAAAAAAGCGAAGAAGTCGAAGGTACCTTTAAAACAACTTGAAGGTGCCCTTAAAAAATTGGTGAAGGTGCCTTTAACAGTTTAACTCGTAAAAATAGAGGACCTTTTAGAATTTATCTTTTCTCGCATTTTTTGAAAAAATGCGAAAAAGCCGAAGGTGCTGAAAAATAGTTAAACTTTTGAACTATGAACAGGTTTGACGTCTTCAAAATAGTTGAACGGAAGAAGTTGAATGTAGGTGTTGCATTTTTCAAGATTTGTTCTGAACAGTTTTTGGAGCTGTAAAAGCTTGTTGGAGGGTGCCCTGATGCAAGAAAATTAATCCTACTTTCACAAGAATTTGAAATGACTGATTCAGGCCCAGTTCACTACCTACTTGGTATGGAGATCACCAGAGATCGCGCAAGCAGAAGGATCACTATAAGCCAAGAAATCTATCTAATCAGTGTACTTTGGAAATATAGCATGGAGGACTGTAAGCCAATAGATTCACCCATGGATCCAGGATCCAAACTATCAAAAGACATGTGCCCCCGAACTGAAGAAGAACATAAAGAGATGTGCAAATACCCTTATTAGTCAATAATCAGATTGATCATGTATTCCATGATCTACACTCGACCTGATCTTGCATATACAGTAAGCACACTATCACAATACATGTTCAATCCAGGCTTACAACATTGGAAGGCTCTTCAAAGAGCATTTAAGTACATTCAAGCAACAAAGCACTATGCTTTGTGCTATAATGGAAACACAGAAGCTGCACTCACATTAGTCACTTATTCAGAGTTTGACTGGGTAGAAAACATTGATACCAGAAAGTCCACATCTGGTTACATCTGTTTCCTTGCAGGAGGACCCATCTCATGGAATAGTCAAAAGCAGAAATGCATTTCTATCTTCTACAGAATTTGAATATGTTGCAGCTACATCAGCCGTGAAGGAGATCATTTGGCGCAGAAGATTACTACATAATCTGCAATTTCACCAAATCAGTCCTACTATACTCCATTGCAACAATTAGAGCTGCTTAGCTCTATCTGTGAACCCATGAACTAGGGTTTGGCATTTTGTGAGTAAATCATCTGCGAGTTTTGCGAGTTTAGTGTTTTTAAATTACGTCAAATTGATAGCACATGGCATGCTACATTTTTTTTGGGTTTTTAAAATTTATTCTACATCGCTTTTGGGGGTGACATCTATTTATATACTTTATTATCATGTTGTTTATTTTCTTGCTAGCTAAAAGATATGTTTGCAAATCATGTTGTCTACAAATTGTACATAGTATGCTATATCATTGAGAATGCAAAAAACTTAGTCACTTTAATTTTACATTTATCGAGCTAAAACATTTTTGTGTAGTTCCAACGATTCATGTACGACCATACAATAAAAGACATGATGGTATGTGGCCAAGCCTATGATATGTATCATAAAATCAACGTTGGTGAAAAAGAATATTTTCATTGTATGTTCTAGATGGAGGCTATATAACTTAACTATTAAGCTTATGTTGAGATGATGAGATAATAAAATATTTTTATTTTTTATCAATGTATTCTACATGAAAAATGGAGCATTTTTGCAAGTTTTTGGATCATCTCAATTCGAGCAATATTAAGAAAGTTATCGCACTTCAAAGTTTTTTAGGCTGATTTTTTTTTTAATGGGAGCTTGAAAAGGGTAGCGTGCTACCAATTTAAGCTTCTAGTCTTTAACTCAAATTGATAGCACACCGGCATGCTACCCCTTTTAGGTTCCAAGGGGAAAATGTTTTTAAGTCTAAAAAACGTTGACCTGTCATAACTTTCTTACTATTGCTCGGATTGAGATGGTCCAGAAAGAAAAAGTGCTCCATTTTTTGAGTAGAATCCATTGGTATAATCAGAGTTAGTATTTATCTAGTATAAAATGATTATATATAAAGCATATATATTTGATAGCATACCATGTGCCATGAAATTTTAGAAATCATTTGTAAACAAAACTCGCAAAGAATTTACTCGCAAATTGTCAAAACCCCCATGAACTGATTCTAGAATTAAACACATTGAAGTTCAATTTCATTTTCTTAGAGAGAAAGTTTAGAGTAAAGAAGTTGAATTAAGTTACTGTCATACTGACAGTATGTTGGTTGACATTTTGACAAAATCCTTGTCAAGCGAGAAACATACTACTCTAGTAGGTATGTTAATTTCAATTCAGAATCAAATTCATAGCAGTAAGCTTAAGGGTGAGTGTTGGAGTTAATCTTATTCCTACTCACTCTAATTGCCCTCTGATTCACTTCTAAACTACATAGAAATCATTCTCTTACAAACAGTCTGTAGAAATGAACTATTTCTGCACAATATTCAACATGTGAGGAACACGAGGACTACGACACTATTGCTCTACTCAACATTTTAGACAACCAAGGACTACGAGATTTTGTGAGGAATGCGACACTACCTAATATCTCGACATTTTAGACATGCGATGTGGTGCGAGAAATGCAAGATCTCTGCAAATCTACACAAGATGTCCTACAAGAACTGTCTACATCTTCACGCTCTTGTAAATAACCATTCTATTGATCAACTACAGAATCGTTAATGATTTTGGAATTAAAAATTAGATTAACACAAGATCATCAAACAGTTATAAAAGGAGAGGAGCGATCAGAGACAAACACACAACAAAAAAGAAAAGAGGAGACAAAAAAGACAGTACATATGGTGAATGCACAATTAACGCATATACACCAAACACATGAGAGAGAGAGAGAGAGAGAGAGAGAGAGAGAGAGAGAGAGAGAGAGAGAGAGAGAGAGAGAGAGAGAGAGAGAGAGAGAGAGAGAGAGAGAGAGAGAGAGAGAGAGAGTAACAAGATTTCACATAGTCCCTCTTGACAAGTCAAGACCAAACCCTTTGAACCCTTCAATTTATAGCATAACAGGTAAAAAATACAGTTGTATAAAGTATAACAGTACATAGTACCATAAAGCGAAGCAAGTTCTAAGACACCCAGCTGTTACCTGCCACCGTCCCACACAACAAAACCGTACAAGTTAGTCGCGTGAGGAAGACAAGTGTCATAGCTGAGCATCAGTTGTTATCCATGTCTGAAACAAGATTCACTACTTTATCAGCTAGATTGAATTGAAACAAGTACGTCCAATCTTCCCAATCGTTCACTTTCTAAATTAGCAACATGCTCCACTCTTTAACCAAGCCGTATCAGGGCAGAAGCCATATTGATCAATAAAAGAGCAAAAATGAACATATTAGGTCCACAAGTGCATTCTATATGTAAGCAACTGTTTTTCATTGCACAGATAGACAATGACTTGACGTTGGTCACAGTGCTAGGTACTAGAGCACCTCCCTGCTATACTAGCCCCATGGATTCCCCGTATCACTTTATCCGAGAATCCAAGCACCGAACTACTTGGGCAATTCTATGCCATTCAAGTGTACCATAGTCGAGTCTTGTAAGAGTATGTGACTTAACTTATAATAACTGGACTTAAGATGCTGAAAAAAATTCCTATAATAACTCATGCATATGTTAATCAATACGCATGCATGACTAACAGTTATAAGATATAATACCCGGAACCCATTACAAGCAAGATTTATAGTATCATGACCAATGCATGAATAATAATGAGTAAGGCTGCTCATCGTATCGATGATATTCCATATTGCATCGTACCTTAATGTGAGTTGAACTAATCTCGTGTGAACTATCCATCTTCAGCTGCTTACTCAAATCACCTACGTGCTAAAAGCATTCAAACCGAAAGTATAGGGTCACCCATAATGTACTTTTTAAAGCTTCATAGTGTCATCACCAATAATTGCTTGCTTTTTTGAAAATTAGTGACGTGACTTTTGGGTTGTGTGCATTCCCCACCGCATACAGATTGTCAACGATCATAACCATTTATCTCAAGCTCATATAATCATACAAAGCATACTTTGTACTACTAACTTTCCCATACTCACAGATACTATCATATAGGTTATCACGGGTGGATAACCTCCTAGTTACTATCACATCAAGAGAGCATTATCAAAAGCAACACTACGTGAAGGGTTACAGCCAATCAAGTTTTATGCGAGCATTCTAAACAACCATGTTTATGCTATGGCTTATGATATCTCCCTGAAACTGTTGAAAGGACAACGCTCAAATCGCATTATCAGTAGCATAGCTTGATGAAAAATGCATGCAATATGGCTCATACCACGAGCTACCACAAATCGCACTAAATGAACACATTTATGAGTAATATTTCAGCGTTGGCCAACACTCAAATCCGCCTCAGTGAGGGCGCTGACCAGCGGCCATCCATTCCGTATAACATATGATACTGATCATGAACAGTAAGCTTGTTGTCCAGCACTTATTACAAGCCAAAAGAGTTGATAGCATACCTGAAAATTTGCCCACTTTTGTTCTTCGGAATAGCATTTGATCGTGAGAGTATCCAATGACTGTATACATGTTGATTGTCTGTTATTACACAAAGATATACATGGTAAGCTGCAAGCATTCATCATAAGGTTTCACTTACACCTTTCCTTATCAGCGAGTTATCATAACTTGAACCAAACTCACCTTTGTTTGCAGTATTATACCACCAATGCTTTTCCACTAGCAATCACGAGCATTCTCTTCAATCACAATCCCAGTATTATTGAGCACCATGAGAGCAAGAAGGAGGAGAGAGAGAGAGAGAGAGAGAGAGAGAGAGAGAAGAGAGAGAGAGAGAGAGAGA
Organism: Diphasiastrum complanatum; assembly: GCA_029204225.1. Lineage (NCBI taxonomy): Eukaryota > Viridiplantae > Streptophyta > Lycopodiopsida > Lycopodiales > Lycopodiaceae > Diphasiastrum > Diphasiastrum complanatum. The sequence goes on along the minus strand of MU832281.1, from coordinate 1,517 downwards.
GAGAGAGAGAGAGAGAGAGAGAGAGAGAGAGAGAGAGAGAGAGAGAGAGAGAGAGAGAGAGAGAGAGAGAGAGCAAGAAAGCATGAGGAAAGTGAATAGGGTTGTGTGATTTTCCTCTTTATAGAGCCAGAGGACACTTAGGTGTACTAAGTGCAAATTGTTGCTCACCGTTAGATTAACTGTCCATAATGTGCACAGATCCTGGCCATTGAAAGATTCACAACTTTTCCACCATTTTTTTTTAAAAAACCTTTTCTATAATGTGGGGTCTTTTAGCATAGTAAAGGCATTTTTTTGTCCCCACTAGTAAATAAGGTTAGTACGCAACTTTACATTCCACAGAGGCTTGTGAAGTGAATAAAACGATATATGTATGTAATAGAGCCCATGAGAGAGAGAGAGAGAGAGAGAGAGAGAGAGAGAGAGAGAGAGAGAGAGAGAGAGAGAGAGAGAGAGAGAGAGAGAGAACCCACCAACCATACCCACAGCTAGCAAAGCTTCTCAGGGGGCAGTTAGCACCCCTGAGATGGAGTGCTAACTGCCCACCAAAAGAAATTTAGCATTTTTTGGTAAAGTAAACTTGAGTCCAAGGAACGATTCGTGTAGAAACAGGTTATTTGAAACTTCATACAATCTTCCTCTCATGAAGCCATTATTTTGAAAAGCAAGAATAATGTTTTTGACCTCATCCATAAAGGTATCTTGTTCGCTACAACAGTACATGACAGCAATAGCTCATAATTGGCCTATTGGCAGTTTTCCCGTCTTTTGTCAAAATTTTTCATATGAAACTTTTTTGATAAAGAATCAAAAGTAGTGATAATATTCAAAAAATTAATCATGTTATCCGAAGCGTCTTCTTTTTCAATAGTGAGGTACTCCAAGGGATAGATCCATAAGGCATTATCATCGATACGAGGTTGCTCCTTGTCTAGAAATACTAGAGCATCTCTGTTGTTTATGAAACAATATCATCAATATAACGGAAAGTATGCTTGAAGGCATGTAGGTATTCCACTTTTCCAAGCCTGGCCAGTCTTTTCATGAAATGGATTTCAAAGATGACAGATACTATTTACACCAAGTAGGGGAATAGCCAAATCCCATAGGAATACCACATACATGTTTCCAAGTTCTATTTCCTTATCTTACTATGCATTGTCAATCAATATATCATTATAACTGGCAAAGAGGTTCCTATGTCAATCACAGGTCCAATTATCAATCTGATTGGTCACCCTCAAAATTGCTTAAGGCTCGATTTCCACTGATAGGCAAGTTTTTTGTTTTTACAAGACTTGAATGCATACCTTATCATTTTCTGTATTATTATTTTTAGCCCATCCGGACCATTAAGAAGAATATTTTCATAGCATTTTGCAATGTCAGTGGACCACGTGGAAGTGATTTTGCTAGGCACACTAAGATAAAATTCAGTGGATGAGTCGCACTGCCAGAATAGGGTTAGTATCCACATTTATGGATACTCCGGTATGAAGTTTGCCTTAAGGCCTGCT